>CAMRHE010000602.1:610000-826597 GCA_947044405.1 Leptodactylus fallax
TGTGTTAGGGAACAAATGGAGCACTATACGGTGTGATGGGCACTGCACAGATCTAATAGATCGATGTGAGGCAGGGAGGGGGGAAATGTGCAGCCACACAGCTATCTCACTGATCGAACAAAGGGTTTTGTTTCATGGAGGGTTCAGCACTGTTCACTGGCTATGGACTATTTTCCTTGCTAAAAAGTGCGTCATATAGTCCAAAAATATAGTATTTTATAATGAAGGTGAGCTAACAGTGCTGAGATCTACAGGAGGAGTTTTGTACAACAGGATTTGTCTTGCACTTAATAAACTGTGTTTTTAAAAAAAAAAAAAAATGACAGAATAATTACAGATGAAACACATTCCCAAAAGCAGTATGGCTGTCACTTTCATGCTGATCTCTGGATATGGGAGCACAAAAGTACCAGAGATGTTCCTCTCATCTGATACTAAAAGTTAAAGGACTAAAACAGCTTGTCAGTATAATGCCGGTTTGCTAGCTAGACATTGCTGTATTGCCCTCTCATATCTGTCCTTTTACATATTATAAGAATATAAAACAATTGTGACATGCTGGAACTGATGGACTGTGGACTCAAACATGGACAACCAATTATGTCTAACCTTTTTTTTTTACTGGCAGAAACTCAAAGTACTTGCTACAAACTCTACAGATGTACAGGTCTTATTTGATTCTTCTCCTTCAGCCCCCTCCAAACAAGTTTGCTTTGGTTGGCTTTACAGGAAGTTCCTTTGTCATCTTCCTTGCTGTCTTCATGCCAACTGTAATACACACGAACCACTGCACCAGATATATCCTTGGTTGACTCCACCTCCTGGGACTTTGCGCGCTCCTCCATAGGCAGCCACTTTTATAGTACAGCACTAAACACACATACATTACTAGAGAAAAGTGCTCCTGGAAAGCTTTCTGACTTTGGCATCATTATTGCACTGCAAATTCCCATAATTCACAAAGCAAAACTTGCTGACATAGCTTTATTTCTTGAACCACTGGTTAACCACTTCAGTAGCGGGTCAATTTCTGGTTCAGGACCAGACACATTTTCAGGTTTTTTGTATGTGTGGTTTTGAGGGCTGTAACATTTTTATCATTTGTGTTATTCAACTAATTTCTGCGTCTTTTTTTGGTGACACATAGGGTTTTATTTTTATGTTTTTATTTTTGCATGTGTTTTAATTTTTTTTTTTATATCCGGGAAAATATAAACAAAAGAGGAAGGAAATCGTGTCTGTTTTTCACTTTTCATTGTTTTTTTTTATTTAACCACTTCTGTACCGTCCATAGACTATATAAGTCCAGAAGTTGGTTGTCTATTTCTGTAAGAACGTAACGGTACAGCCAAGCAGAATTCAGCAGCTGCACAAAACTATTCCTGCAAAATCTGCCCTTCAAAAGAACTCTTTCCAGTTCAAGCCCTGCCATGTACAGCAGTTTACCACTACATATGGGGTATTGTTGTGTTCAGTAGAAATTGTTTAACAAAATGTGAAATGCATTTTCTCCTTTAACTCCTTGTAAAAATTTAAAATATGGTGTTAAACCAATGTGTTATTGGAAAAAAAGTAATTTTTTATTTTTATGTCCAAATGGTAAGACATTCTGTGAAACATCTATGCATCTTTGCACTGTTCTGGTACCTCAGGGGCTCTGCAAATGCAACATGGCACCTGAAAATGATTCCGGTAAAATCTGTCCTCCAAAATCCCAATAGCGCTCCTTCCCTTCTGTGTCCTGCTGTGTGCCCGCACATCAGCGTACATTCACATGTATTCACATAATTCCATGCGCAGGAGAAAATGCATAACAGATTGTAGGATGTATTTTTCACCTCCTTTTTATTTTAACTACTGTGAAATGCTGAAACGGTTAAAAAACTTCCTGAATGCAATTTTTTTTATTATTTCAGGAGTATAGTTTTGTAGATTTATGGGGGGTTTTATTAAAGAGGTGTTTCAAAGCCCCTTCAAAACTGAATTGGTTCTTTAAAAAAGGGGTTTTGAAAATGTTCATGAAAATTTGGAAAATTGCTGTTTGAGTTGTAAGTCTTATAATATCTGAAACAAATTAGAGGGTGATTAAAGTTTGAAGCCAACATAAAGCAGACATATGGTAAATTTGTATTTATGAAGTCATTTGGGTAGCATCACTATCTATACGAAAGGCATGCAATTTTAAAGTTTAAAAACAGAATTTTCACAATTTGTTTCATAATTAAAGGGATTCTATCATTAAAAAAACGATTTTCATCTTAAAGCACGTAGGAGCTTTAAGGCTATTCTTCTCTTACCTTTATTTTGCAGGTCCATGCCACCGTTTTTGAATTTTGGCTTCTTTATTGATTATGCAAATTGTGCTCAGAAAGCACAGGGGGCGTTCCACAACATCAGCATCTGCCGAGCGCGTCTTCGGGATACAAATCCCGCACATGCTCAGTCGGCTCTGCCACTTCGCATTGGACAGAGCCAACTGCACATGTTCAGTCGGTCATTTTGATGTGATCTCTTACACGAGCATACTGAACCTGCTGTGAATGCCCCCTGTGCTTTCTGAGCACAATTTGCATCATCAAGAAATAAGCCAAAATTCAAAAACGGTGGCGCGGACTTGCAAAATAAAGGTAAGAGAAGAATAGCTTTTCTAAAGGCTATTCCTATGTGCTTTTAGTTTAAAATCATTTTTTTTAATGATAGAATCCCTTTAAACCCAAAACACATCGACTAAAATTTACCACTAACACAAAGTACAATGTGTCATGAAAAAACTATCTCAGAATCACTTTGATAAAGTTAAAGTGCTCCAAAGTTATTACCACATAAAGCGACAGATGTCAGTTTTGAAAAATGAGCCTGTGTCTTTAAGAGGTTAAAATATCTTAAGATCCTTGGTAATCAAATTGACGATGATCAGAGCAGTTGGTAATAGCTGCTAGCAGTTATTGGAAGTACTGTCTACACAGCCAGTGTAGAGAAGGCAGGCAGGAGCGAATTTAGGAGATAAATAGTGTTTAAACCTTACTTGCCAACTTCCCTGTCTAGGAATATCTGAGAAATTCCCTGAAAAAGAAAGGTATCTCTCTGACTCCTGGAGGAGCTAGCAAATTCCTCATGCGCCTCCCATACCCACCTCTCCCTTTTCCTGCACTTCATGCTCATGAGCGCCATTGCAAACAACCTCTGCAATTGCACCTGGGAGTGGAAGAAAGCTTATAAACGGAACAGATAAGCCTTTTAGCTGTTGCAATAATGTTGCACTTCTATAAAATACATGATGTTGCAGCAATAGGTAGCCATGATTGAAGGAGAGCAGTCAACTCTGTTGAGAGGAAGAGTCACCAAGGCTTCCTATAACACAGGGCCTCGAAGGGCATCCATAGAAGCGCCCTGTGGTGGGGGGAGGAATTTCTTGCAACTGTCAGGACCACCTGAGGGAGCTTGGTGTCCTGCAAAGCTACAGCGTACACTTATGTGAAGTCTGGATGAGCTTCCAGGCTGTAGCTATCCTCAGTCCTAGGACCACTGAGTTCTCTGAGCAGACAGACACAAAATGAATAGCCAGTTAGAAACTGTCCTATATAACATATGTAATGTAGTAACTGATATCATATTGAAGCTGGGTTTTGGTAGGTATGTAAGGTAGGTTTTACTCTAATCAACGGGGTCACTGACTAGTAAAACTAAAACTTAAATGTTATTGATGCAGGCAATAAAATTATGCCATACTATTGATAACAAGCTGAACTATAAGACCACAACTCCATAACAGGGAAGACACACTATTATCCCATAAGTGAATCTACATAAAAAACAACGCTCTATAGAGACAGGGCTAACCTGATGGAGATATAACCAGTCACTGGTCTCTTGTTCATCAGGGAGGTAATATAGGTTAAATAGCTATCAAAAATAAGGGTTGATAAGCGAAGAAGAAAAAAAAAAGCTTAAAAAAATGTGAAAAAAACCTCCTAGTACCTAGACCAGATTGATAAGTGCCAAGGTGAAGTAACATGAATTGTGAATAGAAAGCATGATCATGTCCCAGATATAATATGATATCCCTACCAATAGCAAATCAGAGAATCCAGGGAAATATGATAACAAATGGTGACCATTTTTCCCTGCTATCCTATCATTAGAGATATCATGGTCTGGTTGGGATAACCTGAATTCTTTTCATCACTATCACCTTTTATTTATCATCTAACATAGTTAGTTCAACAAGCTGAAGGTCCATCAAGTCCAACCTATAAGTCTATGGTGTTGATCCAGAGACAGGTAAGAAGCCCTATGAGGCAGACATCAGTTACCTCATATTATGGGAAAAAATTCCTTCAAATTTAGCAACCAAAATAAATCCCTAAATCTCAACCTCTCAACTTAAAAATTCTAGTTCCTATCATTTTTAGTTAGATTAATTTTAATATATGTTCTCTCTCTGTTTCCAGGACTGAAGCCAATGAGACTTATCCTTCCTTCCTACTGAGTTGTGAATGAGATACTAGTATTGTAAGCAAACAAAAAACTGTCTTTGCAGTAAAGTGACAAAATATCACAGTAAATACATCTTTTAAATATAAATATAGTATTCTTGGCCAGCCTCAATTACTGCAAGACAGTCTGTGTTCTACGTTAGTTCTGCACCATGAATTCTGTTATCAGAAAAAAACTTTGCTGAAACTTAACACTGAATCATTTATTATACACTGCATGCACTGTATAAGCTTACACAAGTAATATTGATGATCCAAATAGTACCATAACTTTTCTAAATTCAGATCATAACAGTATAATTCTAGTATGATTTGATTTTTGCTTTCTTTTCCTAACATTTATTAGTCTGGTATGCATCCAAATCCTCTTGAGCCATTAAAAGTGTATTAATACATAGAAATATATTTCTCATTAAATCTATTTAACATAATTCTTCATTGGGTTCTCTTCCCATTCAGACAATGCAGACAGTTTAGTTTTGTTTGTGTCATCGATCAGCCATCCCCAGGCGTGAAAGAATGGAGCAAAGTTTTAATAGACTACTTGAGAAAATTGCTCTGCCCAAAGATTCGTCTTAACTTTCAAGTCCTGACTCACATTTGGCATAATGTAATACTTTGAGAAAACTTTCTTGAAGGAATCCCAGCCAAGGCCCTCTTGTAGCTGAAACAAAGAATACAAGATACAGTGCATTCTATACACTTGGATGAATATGTTATAATATAATACAATACAAGGAAATTGACAGCTGTCTATCATCAATAACACTAAACCAAGTGTACATATGTAAAAGTATTTTATGGACGCCACTATAAACACAGCCAATAAAGAGGTCTGATGTCACTGATGGACCAGAGACAATATAAAAAGGCCAGGCTAATGAATGTGAGAATGTGTCCATTTTGTGGGGGGAGATTAAACAGATAGGGACTCATAGGGACAGTCATTACCCCGTGAATTTAAATACACTACCCCTTTAATTGATTTTCTTTCTAAAATTGGTACTGTAAAATTTGGCCTGTTTTTTTGTCTTGCCAAACAGCAACAGAAAAGGAGTAAAATTTTAAAAAGTGTAAAAAATCCAGTGCACTGTTTTTTTGTTAAAAAGGCTGTTTGTTACCACTGGCTGCCATCCATTTATTTATAGCCATATCTGTTAATGTCACTCTGAGGTTACTAAATTTAGGGGTTAGTATAGAGTTCTAGGAGTCCTCGGAGTGTCATATACAACATTTTAAGACAATTTATTTTCACATCCTGATTAGAGATTAGCGAATTGAAGCTGACGAAGTGGAATTTGATCCGAATTTCAGGAAATCTTCGATTCGCATCAAATACAGATTTCCTCATGTTTCAAGGTATCAAATCACATTTTAAATGAAGGACACATAGGAATAGCCTTTCGAAAGGCTATTCTACTCCTACCTTTGCCTTTGCATCACGCACCCTGCGATGTCCTGGTTCTCCTAGCTTGTGTAGGAAAAGGATGAAGATGGACTCTAGGCACGCGCAGAGCCGCTCGTGTAGGACTAGAAAAATGATGGTCACCGGGCATGCGCAGAGCCGCTCGCGTAGGAAAAGAAAAAAAGATGGCCGCCATGCATGCGCAGAGCCGCTTATGTAGGAATAGAATAAAGATGGCTGCCAGGCATGTGCAGAGCCGCTCGTGTAGGAATAGAATAAAGAGGGCCGCCGAGCATGCGCTGTCGACTCTGCACATTCTTGGCGGCCATCTTTATTCCTTTCTTACATGAGCTAGGGACCAGGACATCGCAGGGGGCGTGATGCAATGGCTAGGGTAGGAGTAGTATAGCCTTTCTAAAGGCTATTCCGACATGTCCTTAATTTAAAATGCATATCACCATATCCTCAGGCTCTCTATAGCCAAGAAAATAGCTGTTTTTTAATGCGATTCAGCGCAAATTAATTTTGATCGAATGGAATCGTTTTGGGAAATTCGGCGAAGCTGCCTAATTGAATTTTTGAGAAATTAGCTCATCTCTAGTCCTGATCAAACCAAATGAAACATTTGGTAGAAACCAACACCCAAATTGAACATTAAAAAGTTTGCTTATCTCTACTGTCTATGTACTTATGTACTTGATTTACAGCATATGAACTATATACATATTTGTACATCTGCTAGTCTGAATACTTGAAACAGACTCAACTGAAAAATAAAGCTGAAACATACCAGCAATAGAGAAAAAAAAGATTCCTAAAATTTTTTCACTATACAAACACTCACAGATCACCCTTATTTTCAAACAAGTTGACTCTCACATCGTAGTGCCGGATACACTCCCTGAACTCAAGGGTACATGATGCAAACACTCCCAACAACAATAAAATTTCCAGCATCCAGCGAAGAAAAATCCAAATAATAATAAAAATGATCTATTAAACCAGTGCTTTAAAAAAGTAACTTGGGGTTACAATAGTCCAATCATCAGTAGCTTACGCGTTTCATGGTTTAAACGATTAAAAGTTCATTTTTATTATTATTTGGATTTTTCATCGTTGGGTGCTGGACATTTTATTGTTGTTGGGAATTTTTTCACTATGATTGGAGTTATGGTTTACCTTTTAAGGTATATAAGTATAGAGAACAGCTGCTTCCCTGTTTGGTAGATGTGTACAATTAAGATTTTATATATGGAGCTTTGTCAGCAACTGTGGAGGAGGCAATAGCTCCAAAAAGAGGGTAAAATCCCTTTGATGCGTGAATCATATAGACCTATATCATTACTGAATGCTGAGATTAAAATACTAAAATAGATTTCACTTGTCATTGGTGGACTGATTCACACTAGTCATATGGCTTTTCTATCATGTAGAGGGTCTTAGCACCAGTATTAGAAGAGTTTATATGAATCTGAAAAATGTAGCAGATAACGTGGTACATACAGCAATCCTCACACTTTATGCAATAAAAGTCTTTGTGGAGAATGTTAATTTGTGAGAGATTTCAAGCAAACTCAGGTTTGGCTAACGATTTATAAAATGTGTGAAACTCTTACATTCAAATCCAGGGAACAGGTTTCAATGTATGGGGCTGCGTTGCTCTTTCTAGGAGCAGCAGGCAGGGTTGTCCCCTGTCCCTAATGCATTTTGAACTAGGGATGGACCTAGTACTCATCTGAATAAAAGTTTTCTTAAGGTCAGCACAAGGAAAAAGCAGCATTATACACCAAGGATGTGTTATTGTGTTGGGGATGATACAAAGGGTTTTGGCACTTTCAGGGCTAACAATTGATCATAAGAAATCACATTGTTGTTATTAGATCAAAACACTATAGTTACAAAGGATTAGGTATGTATTGATAAATATCTCTCAGGCTAAGTGCACATCTGCACTGATCTGTCCATTGTTCTGGTCTGTCAGAGCATTTAGTAAACAGTACCATGGAATACCTTTCTGTGTTATAAAACTCAGGAAATAAACAAAGAAAAAGGAAATAATTATATAACAATGGAACAGTTGAAAACAGTCCCAAAATTGCTGAGACTGTCCTGACAATTTCATCCTGCCCCAGTCTGAAAACGTAAGGTTTTGCGTAAACCCCTGCTCCCAATAATATGTTACACTACGTTACTAGCTATGCATGCCTTAAGAGGACATTTGAAAAGGGACTGCCAGAAAATTATGCATTTAGTCTATAATACCTGAAGGTAAGTCTCAAGCGCTGTCCACACATTCCACTCATCAAGCTTGGCTCCATTCTTCAGATACTGCTTGATTCTATTTTTTCTGGTTTCTGGCAAGAGGTATGCATGAGCTTTATCCCTTGGGATTCCCAGCACAGTTTCATGTACATATACAGACCACAGGTTACATGTAGCTTCTGTGGTGTGAGGAGAGAATTCCCAAACTTCTCTCTGCTGGTTGTGACCAAGTTCATGTATATGCCCCCCAATTTTTTTCTTAATTTCTTCAACACATACTAAAACAGGTGCTGTAGGCAACTGACACATTATTGGGTATCCAGAATGCATCCAACCTACAACAACAGAGAGGAACACTTTAAAGTCCCTTGCAGATGACCGTGGGCGAGATCAGTGTGCTATCCATGTTTTTCCCAGATAGCACATTGACCCATTAATTTCTATGAGCTCATGCACACGACCGTGATTTCCACGGATCAGTGCGTGGGCTGTGAGTCCATGCTGCAAAATATAGAGCAGGTCCTGTTCTATTCAGTGTTTGCGGCACCTACTCGCCATAGAAGCCTATGGGGGACTGAAAACCTAGGACGGCAAATGGATGTACTCTGTGTGTCATCAGTGTACCGTCCGTATTTGCGGACAAGTTAGGGATATCATTAGATGTATCCTGTTTTTTTTTTTTTTTTTTTGCAGATCTGCAAACTAGGATCACATACTGATGGCACACTGTCCGTTTTTTCAGACATGCAGCACTGATGCTGAAGACACACACTGACGACACACGGTCTGCAAAAAAGGAACACTGATTACTAGTTTGCGGACCGCAATATACACACGGTCGTCTGCAACTAGGTTTAATGATGCAAGTTTGGGCTGATAACAGGATCATTGATCCCGAAAAGACTTCTAAAGACTTCTTCAATGTTGTAAAAAGTTAAATTCACACATATGCAAAAGATAAAAGTAACATCGAGCCGCACCTCGTGTAATTCTTAAACAACCAATATGACTGTATTAATTAATAAATGTCGCGCTCACCTTGAGGGGTTGTGAGAAAGTCACAAAACCCTAAAAGAGCCAATAGCATAGTTCCTGGGTACTCGAGCCGCAGAATTCTGGATGCCAAAGGACGTATATCAGGAATAGGATCAGGACCCACTTTGTTGATGAAGGTAGAAAATCCACACTCAGCCCCGTGTTAATTAAAGGAATTTCTACTAAACAACCCTTGGGCTGAGCGCGGATTTTCTACCTTCATCAACAAAGTGGGTTCTGATCCTATTCTAGTAAAATGTTAAATGTCATGATAACATCATAACTTTAACTTGTTTCATTAAAAAAAAAAACTTTTTGTGACTTCTAAACTCATTTAATAATACCCTATTATTGGAACCATTCCATTTATTTGCAGCATTGTTGTAATTGTAATTGTAAATATCTTCATTGATAATAGTATGGGTAAAAATGAAAATGATTGAAATACAGGATAATACTTTATTTTGCTCTTGTAATTTGCTGCCCTCATCTGGTTAACACATATAATGCTATCTCAGTGTTTTCCAAATGTAAATCTTTTCTGGCACCTGAAACAAAATCAGACAAATGTGAAAATAATAAAATTATAAATTGTTATTAATCCCTTAGCACATCATATTGTACATGTATAGCATAGCGAGAAGGTACTTAGCAGCCATCATCATACATGTACAGCAAAGTGATAGCACTACATCTGGAGGATGCTGATGTGTTGTGCCCAAGGCCTGATAAAGGTCTCTGTATCAGCCATGATGTGCTTCTAGTAGTACTAGCCTCCAACAGGACATAATAGGCTGGATGTCAGCCTCACTCAGAAAGCGATAATACAGTGCAAAACATTGGCATTATAGAGTATTAGATCAGGGATAAGAACATCGCATCAAATACCATAGTGGGACAAAAAAAAAAAAAAAAAAAAAAACAATAGTTTTTTAAAATGTTTAAAAATAAAATGGTAAAATAAAATTCTTTATCACGTAAAAAAATCGAGACAATACATATTTGTTAACACTACCTCCATAATGACCCATTTTGTAAAATTAACATGTTTCTTATCTAATACATTAAACACCCTAAGAAAATATTTAACCCCTTGGATGCAGACCAAAAATACCTTAAGGACCACTCCTCATTTTTCAAAACTGACATGTGTCACTTTATATGGCAATAACTTTGAGACGCTTTAACTTATATAACGACTGATTTTTCCCCACTTAGTGTAGATGACATTTAAAAATTGCATCATTAGAATGTACTAAATAACAGAATAAAATGTCTGCAATGACCTCACAACCAAATCCTCTAATATTTATATCACATTTGATCTTGAATGCTAGGTAGGAGTTTAGTTACAATTGCAAGCAAGAAAGGAGACAAGTAGTAGCCAATCCTATTTCTTGGTCTATGATGCATAGATTGAATCAATCCAAAAGGAAATTAAATCAGTTTCCAAACTTATTTACAACAAGTTTATCTTTTACTTCACTTTAACTAAAACTGAACAAGTTTAGTGTTTACTTCACATTAAGTGGTACATAATATTTGGTGGGAAACTTACACTTAAATGCAGCAAACCATTTCAGGAAACCAATTTGAACTCACTCTTGTATACAGCAGTCTCTTTCCTGGGATTCAGAGCACGAAGAGCAAAAAAAATAAAAATATTATTTGAGCTAACGGGTTTATTCATTTGTTCTTTTTTTTTTTCTTTAGTTTCTTTCTATGTTTTGTTCTTAAAATATTATGAAGCCTATTCCACTCACAGTGGTCAGACAAAACCTACCTAAAGCTCACAAAGGCCGCGAAGCGCAGTAAGAAAATGCTGTGGAAAAAAGGACATCAGAAACGCATCACGTTTTTTTGAACAGCATTTTTCATTGCAATTTCACAAAGTTTTCCTCTGAAGTCTGAAGCCACGGCATTTGAAGAGGACGATCAGCACATGCACACCAGATGGTAACTATGTTAGAAAACACCTTGGCTTTCACAGGCAAAATATTCGTAAAATTTTTCCAACAACTATTTTTTAAACAAACGCAGTGCAAACCCAGCCTGACAGAAGACACAGTAAAAACAGTATGCACTCAAAAATGCATAAAAAATAAATTATGGATAACTTCTTTACCTCTTACAATACTGTTAGTACACTGTTCTCTATTCATATTTCATATAAGGTCTGATGGTAGAAAACCTATACATGTCCAATGGTAGGGCCTTTTTATATCAAGGGTCCTTTTATCTCCATGTGTCAAGTTTTGTCAGAATCCAGAACTTTTTTGCCTTTTTTATGCCCTGTTGATTCTGACAGATCCCTTTATTTCATAATGCCATACCAACTGGATGCTACAGGATAGGCTTTCTGTTGCACCATCCATTTTACTGTTCCTTTTTTTTTTATTATACTTGCAATTTACATTAAACCTTTAAAAAAGAAAAATAAGAAAACAGAACAAATTTGTAAAAAATATACGTAATAGAATATACACAATATACTTAAAGGTTTTACAGTTATTTTTGTAACAAACAAAAATACTAATTTATAAACGGGTGTTTCAACAGGATGCAAGCAAGTGATGTAATGCAAGCAAGCAAGTCATGTGAATCTAGCAAAAGTTCTTCTGAGATGTTATGCCCTGAAGAGGTTTTGTTTCAACCTGAAACCATAGCAGAACTGTCACATGTACCTGTGAAACTGCTCTCAGACATCAGATGACACTCTCATGGCATACAGTCCAATTTTAGTACTTGAGAGTCATTAAACCAAAAGAGGTTCTCGGTGGCCCTGGCCATTCAGATCCATTTCTACTAAAGGGTTATTCCAACTCATACTTTTATTACATAATCATGCTGTTGGAGATATGCAACAGCCAGCTTTGTCTCTATATTTGTTGGATTGACTGCAGTTCACATTTATGACACTACTAAAGAAAGACTGTACTATATGGAAAGCAGAGCAGATGAGACATCATCCCTCTTATACTAAGCAGAAATTCAAAGCCACAATTTCTGACTCAAGTGAAGGGAATTGGAATGCCACATTTAAAGTGACAGGCAACCATAAATTGCAAGATTGGTGCAATGACTCTGGAGCAACCAGTCACATGACAAGTGATAGAAGTTTTTTTCACGGAACTTGATCTGAATAACAAAGAGACTATTTACCTCGCAGAGGGGAGTAAAATATGTGCAAAAGGATATGGGCATGGAACCCCTGTATGCCCCAATGACGCGGGACACAATTTAGCAATACCAGTAAAAGATGTACTTTATGTTCCCGATCTAGAAGGAGGACTCTTATCTGTGAAGTGTCTGACAACCAAAGGACTCACTATAAAATTTCAAGGTGACAAGTGTTCTATCCTAGATGGCAAGCTGACGATAGCAAGTGCCAAGTTGGATGATCATCTATATCACTTCAACACAGTGAAGGAGCAGGTGAGTCTATGCACACATAAGCACAATGACAGTATACACGTGTGGTACAGGTGTTTAGGTCACAGACACCCAGAATGCATACAGGAACTACAAAAGAGGAATCTGACAAAGGATCTAACAGTATCCCCTTGTCCAGTTATCATTAAATGTGAATGTTGCGTCAAATCCAAAGCTACAAGAATAAGACTTCTTAAAGTAAGTCACAATAGAGCTTCAAGACCTCTTGATCTAGTTCACAGTGATGTATATGGTCCCCTAAACCCACCTACACCTGGAGGCAACAGGTACATAGTGACTTTCATAGATGACTATTCAAGATATACTGTCACTTACCTAATGCGATACAAGAGTGAAGTTTTTGACAAATTACAGGACTATGTAGTAAGGGCAACAATCTCTCGTACTTTGGAGTGACAATGGAGGTGAATTCACAGGACATAAAATACAAGAGTGCTTAAAGCAGAATGGATTAGAGCATCAAAAGACAGTCCCATACACACCAGAGCAAAACGGGGTAGCTGAAAGAAAGAACAGAACTCTGACTGAAATGATCAGAGTATAATGTTGTACCGTGTTAGCCATTGAAAGTAGTGGAAGAGTGAAGAAATCAGGCGATACCTTTTAGAGGCTAACTGAGTATATTTATAAGTAAGCTTTCAGGAGTACTCGCTCCCTTCATCAGACATGGTGTGATACAAGAACTGAAAATTAACAGATTTTTATACACATGGTTTTCAAAGCATTTTGGATTCTTTAAAAAAAATGCAATCTAAGTAGAGAAGTTATTTACAACAGGTCAAAAAAACAGTCTGGAAACTTGTGGTGCGTGACGGAGGGATCAGTAATTCTTGCTGTTATCTGTTTGCTATCAGGAGGTGATTTGTGACCCTCACAGGTCACACATAGTGTGATTTGAAGCTGGCATGAATATTGAGTTCAGTTCATGGTTCATGCATAGTGTGACATGAAGCTGGCATGAATATTAAGTCCAAATTGCAGAGTTTGAAATTTTTGCATAAATTTATACTCCCATTCTTTTCTTTTCTCCTGTGTCTTAAAATGTCCCATTAAAACCACAACCCGCAAATCTTCAATAGAGTGGTTTTCTCCGGAGAAATGTGCGGCCACTGGGAGATCGGTTCTGCTGTTATTAATGGTGGATCTGTGTGAGTTCATTCGTTGACTGAGTCTCTGCCCTGTTTCCCCCACATAGAGGCCTGTGGTGGGACATTGCACACACATTATGAGGTACACCACATTGGAAGACCTGCAGAAATGATCAGATGCATGCTGACAGCAGACTCTGGATTACCACAAAAGTATTGGGGTGAAGCATCAATGACAGCCACTTATTTGCAAAACAGACTCTTCTCTAGAACAATGGAGAAAACTCCATATGAACTGTGGCACAATGAGAAGCCGAGTGTAAAACAGCTAAGAGTTTTTGGATACAAGGCGTTCATCTACATTCCAGAAGAAAAACGCAGCAAACTTCAAAACAGAGTATTTGAAGGCGTCTTTGTTGGATACAGTGACAATGTTAAGGGTTACAGAATCCTAAATCCCAAAACTGACAAGATTACCATTAGCAACAGCATAACTTTTGTTGAAGATCTGAGAGACAATGTAATGACAACAGAGGAAGTAAGAACAGAAGAGAAAACTGACACTGATCAGCCAACATCTGTAACTTCTGAACAAACAGTTGAAGTGAAGAACAGACACAACAGACACAAATGAAGAACAGACACAACCAAGCTCACACACAGAACCAAGACGCTCAATGAGAGAGAATACAGGTAAACCACCTGTATGTCTCTCATACAAGGCAAGCACTGCCAGTGCTAATGAACCTGCAACTTGGGAAGACATATCTCAGCTTTCAGAAGGGGAAACCAGTAAATGGATAAAGACTGCAAATAAAGAGATAAAATCCATGCATGACACTAAAACATGGACACTTACAGAACTACTACCTGGAAGGAAATCCATAGGTTGTAAATGGACTTTCAAAGTAAAATACAATGCAGATGGTACAGTGGAGCAATACAAAGCAAGGCTCGTAGCCAAGGGATATTCTCAAAAATATGGAGAGGACTATGATGAGACATTTGCACCAGTAGTCAAACATGCTACAATAAGGACTTTGCTGACAGTAGCCGCATTAAGGAAAATGCAAGTAAGACACTTTGATGTAAAAACAGCATTTCTACACGGCGAGTTAACAGAAGACATCTACATGGAACAAACACCAGGATTCAAAGATGAGCAAAGGCCAGACCTAGTATGCAAACTACAGAGGAGTATATATGGTCTAAAGCACAGGTGTCAAACACAAGGCCCGCGGGCCGAATCCGGCCCGCTGCCTTCTGTTATCCGGCCCGGCACTTATCTGGCCCGCAGGGGCGCGGCATTTTTTATTGTCTATGTAATGTAAACCAGCCCAGGACAGGCCTCTTAAAAAAAAAAAAAAACAAAGCTGCGCGATACCTGTCCTGGGCTAGTTTACGAGACCTCTGCATGTCAGCGCAGGCGGCGATACAATGACGTCATCGCGCCTCCTACGCTGACACGCAGACGTCGCGGAGAAGAAGAGGAGGAGGCGGCGGCTGCATCAAGGCATCGGAGGTAGGTGAGGATAAGTTTTTTTTATATATATAAATAGGCCGCTGCCTGCTGGAGTATCCCCGGCACGTAACGGCCTATTTACTTATCGATCCCCGCTGCTGGTTGTGGCTGACCCCGCTTCCCCTTCTGCTATGGGACGCAGAAGCGGCTGTGTGCAGGAGCGGGGATGGTAAGTGAGGCCGCGGCCCGCGAACCCCATCAAATACTACTATTATTATAGTATATCTGAAAAGACCCCGGAGTATAATAATCGGAGACCCAGGGGAGGCGATAAACATAAAAACCAGAGTTACTCACCTCTCCGGCGATCCGATGTTACTCCCAGCAGGCTTCGGCCTTCTTTGGTGACGTCGCAGGCGTCACGTGAGCCGGGCTGACGTCATTATGTCGCGACGCCGGTCTGTGCGACATTGAAGAAGGCCAAACGCAGGGAGAGCACCGGAGCCCAGGTAAGTAACACTGGTTTTATGTTTGTCACCACTTGGGTCTCCGATCATTATACTCTGGGGTCTGAAAAGACCCCAGAGTATAATAATAGTTCATGGGTGGGGGGTCACTATGGGACATAATACCATGTGCAGGGGCCACTATGAAGCATAATACCGTGTGCAGGGGCCACTATGGAGCATAATACCGTTTGCAGGGGTAAACGGTATTTGTATATTGCTTAATTTTTGATATATTCAGAAAAGGATGAGGATAGTATGTAACATGCCAATGTCTTAGGTTTTAACAATACATTATGTTCTTCCTGGTTGCCCTCAAAGGGCTGATTGTAACAGTAGTAATGTACAAATGTAGCTACTCCTTAATAGCTCGCTTAACTGTTAAGGAGAAGTTACTTTTATACATGTGTAAAATAATCTTGGCCCTTCAAGGTACCCCGTGAGGCTGAAGTGGCCCCCCGTGAAAATGAGTTTGACACCCCTGGTCTAAAGCAAGCCGCCAGAGCATGGAATATGAGAATAAATGAAGTGTTTACACATGGGGACTTTCAGAGGAGTAAAGCAGACCCTTGTTTATACACAAAGAAATTGCCAGACAGGTGGATCTATGTAATCATTTATGTGGACGATATTCTGATTTGTTTCAAGCAAGAAGGGGATGAAGGAGAAATACTTCAAACCCTATATCAGCACTTTGAAACCAAAGATCTTGGCAACATAAAGAATTATCTTGGCATTCAGATTGAGAGAGAGGAAGATGGCAGCTTCCTTCTGAACCAAAAGCACAAAATACAAGAAATAATTGAGACATTTGGAATGGAAGATGCAAAACCAGTAAAATCTCCTATAGAAACCAACTATCTGAAGAACATAGACAGCCAAGATACACCACTACCAACTAACACTCATTACAGGAAAGCAATAGGGAAATTGCTGTACATTAGCACCGCTACAAGGCCTGACATTGCAGCAGCAGTTGGAATCCTATGCAGAAAGACTTCAACGCCAAGTCAGATGGACTGGAATGCTGTGAAGCGAGTCACTCGCTATCTTAAAGGGACTTTACACTACAAGCTAAAGTTACTAGCAAGTGATGAAAGCACCCTGACAGGATATGTGGATGCTGATTGGGCCAGAGTTATCAGTGACAGAAAATCTACAAGTGAGTACCTGTTTCTTCTATCAGGAGGCGCTATCTGTTGGACTAGCAGAAAGCAGCTTTCTGTTACACTATCATCTACCGAAGCAGAGTACGTTGCAGCAGTGCAGGCAAGTCAAGAAGTCATATGGCTGAGACAACTGTTAAAAGACTTGGGTCAACCACAGATGAAACCAACGAGAATCTTTGAGGATAATCAAGGATGTCTTGCACTTGCGCAAATGGAAAGGGTTAGCTCGAGAACCAAGCATATCGATGTGAAGTTCCACGTTCTGAGTGATCTTCAAGAGCAGGGACTTCTTGAGTTACTTTATTGTCCGACTGAGGATATGACAGCAGATATCCTTACCAAGCCCCTGACTGCTGAAAGACACTCGAGGCTTACAACAAAGATGGGCCTAACAGACTAAGTCTTAGCTGTTGAGAAGGGATGTTGGAGATATGCAACAGCCAGCTTGGTCTCTATATTTGCTGGATTGACTGCAGTTCACATTTATGACACTAGATGTAGCTGTTACTAAATGTTTATCTGTAGACACTCTGTACTTTGTTGTTTTCATGCTGTTGATATACATTTCCTGTATTGTTAGTGTGTATTGTAATATATCTGTTATTCACCATGTGAGGTGGACCTTCTCTTACTGTATTCATGTTCCAGTAAAGTCAATTCCTGTTATATACTTACGTCTATCTGGTTTTGACTCTGCCACATCTAACATTCACACTCTGCTACATATGCTGCTGAGGGACCCTTAAACATAACAAACCAGTACTCACCTCTCCCTGGGCCTCCATTTCCAGTAGTGGATGCTCCATTGATCTGTATAAAGGTCCCTCAGTTCTCTGTGCCAGTCAGGGCCGGTTTTAGACAAAGTGAGGCCCTGGGCAAAATTAAAAGCGGGGCCCCAAATGCTGATATGCAAACAACACCTTCGTTTTGCAATGGCAACCCCTATGATAGCGCCTCCTTTCTGCCAACAAAAAAGTAATAACAAGCCCCATTTTTGAATAACCACCTTTATACCGCCTAATAGAGTTTTGCACCCAATCATCAGTTATTATAGCTCCTCCTTATAAATAATAGTCCCTGCTTATAAATAATATTACAACTTTATCAGTAATAGCTCCCTTATAAATGATAAATACTGCCCTGTATCAGTAATATCCCCCCTTATCAGTAATAGTCACCCCGTAAAAATAATACGCTCCCTTATTAATAATAGCCTCTCCTAAATAATAGTTACCCTTATAGTAATCCCCCACAGTATAACAGGCTCCCCACACTGCCCCTTCCCCCCAGTATAAAGCTCCACAGTGGCCCATAGTATAATATGATCCCCAGAGGGCCCCCGCTAGTATTTTGCTCCACAGTGGCCCCAAGCAGTATAATATACTCCCCAGAGGATCCCCTAGTAAAATGCTCCTTAGTTCCCCCCCGAATAATGCCCCACAGAGGCGCTACGCAATATAATATAAGATGGCCCCCCAGAATAATGCTCCACAGTGACCCCACACAGTATAACATGCTGCAGAATGGCCTCCACACAGTATAATATACTGCCCAGAGAGGTTCCCCCAGTATAATGCTCCACAGTGGCCCAAAAATAGTATAATATGCTCTCCAGAGGGGCCCCCCACAGTATAATGCTCCACGGTGGCCCCACACAGTATAATATGCTCTCCAGAGGGCCCCCCCAGTGTAATGCTCCACAGTGGCCCCAGAGAATATAACATGCTCTCCAGAGCCCCCCCCACATTATAATGATCCACAGAGGCCCCATACAATATAATATGCTTTCCAGAGGGCCCCCCAGTATAATGCTCCACAGTGGTCCCACACAGTATAATATGCTATCCAGAGGGCCCCCTCCCCAGTATAATGCTCCACAGGGACCCCACAATGTATAATATGCTATCTAGAGGGGGTCCCGCCAGTATAATGCTCCACAGTGGCTCTACAGATTCCCTTAGTGCTAGTATCATATTATACTCTGGGGTCTCTTCAGACCCCAGAGTATAATTATCGAAGGCCCGGGGGAGTTGAGGGAAAATAACAAACAGTTATACTCACCTTGACTTACCTCTCCTGGGCCTCCTCAGCTGCTCCGCTGTCCCCGTCGCTGGCTTCCTCTTCTCTGCGGCTGACGTCACGCGTTGTGGACGTCACCGCTGAAGCCTGTGATTGGGCCTCAGCGGTTGCGTGAGGCACGCCCCATGTGATCGCTGAGGCCGAGGCCTGGCCCCAGCGGTGACGTCCGGAATGCCAGAAGATCACGTCAGACGCAAGGACAGGTGAGTAAAAATGTTTGATATTTTTACTCACCTCGGAAAGGGGCCCTGAGGCACATGACGCTGGGTCCCTTTCTGTTATTGATATGGCCGGGCCTGACTCCGGGATCCGGAGTTATCAGGCTCCGGATCCTGGGGGCCCCTTTGGGTATCGGGGCCCTGGGCAAATGCCCAGTTTGCAACCCTCTAACGCCGGACCTGGTGCCAGGAGATTGCTGCACACAGGTGTCTGCTCTCACCTCTTTACAAATAGCACATCACAGCAGTAAAGTGCCGTTTGTGGAGAGTTCACCGCTGAGGCCTTTGAGTGGCTGCAGTGTTCCCCTAGTACAAATAGACATAAGCAAGCCAGTATACAGAAGATCAGAAGTTCCGCTAGTGGAAACAAATGCCCAGGGAAAGGTGAGTACTGGGTTGTTATTTTAGTTTAGTTTCAAAAGTATTTATTGAATTAGAACAGTAATAAAGAATACATAAACATCACAGTAAGCATAAAAAGGAGTTCAAAAGTACAAGGATGAGTGAGCACAATGGAGAGTAATTACAGTGCAGGTGCAGTCACTATGAATAAACATAGGGGGTAAAAAGGGGAAAAAAAAAAAACACCAGAGACCAACATAGGGGGAAAAACAAGGTAGCGCTGGGGAGCAATACTGGTTTGTTATGTTTTGGGCACCTCAGCAGCAGTATTAAATAATAAAAGTATGAGTTGGAACAGCCTTTTAAAATAGAAGTTCTATTCATAAAACACTTGCACTGAAACAGAAAGAGCTTTATTAGCTTTCCTGAATGGAAGCTAACTATATCACATTCATCATACTACGATATCTGAGGGGATAACTATTATGTAATTGTATACTAAGAACAGAGAGTGATCCATGATCTTCAACTCTGAGGATGACATTTAAATTTGATTACAAATTGGAATGTTCTAAGAAAAAATTAATATCATCCTGATAGAGCAGGATTAGTAAAGGTCCACTGACCTGCAGCTAACATCTGGTGAAGGTCCGAGCTGTGGCCCTGGGCAAAATTAAAAGTGGGGCCCCAAACGCTCATATACCAATAGCATATTCAGTGAATTCAGAAGGCAGTGGCAATACTTCCAGTGGCTGCCCCTTTAATAACACCACCTTTCTGTCCCCAAAACAGCAGTAACCACCCCCTTTTGCCCACACACAATTGAAATGACCACCCTTGTACCACCTAATAGATTTTTGCACCCGCTCATCAGTTATTATAGTGCCTCCTTATAAATAATAGTCCCTGTTTATAAATAGTGCCCCCTATCAGTTATAGTCCCACTTATCTGTAATAGCCCCTTATAAATAATGGTGCTCCCTTATAAATAGTGTCCCCTTATTAGTAATAGCCCTCTCATAAATAATAGTTCCCATTATCAGTAATAGCCCCCTTATAAATAAAACCTCCATATAAATAATAGCCCTCTTGACAATACCATCCCCATAAATATTAGCCCCTTTATCAGTACCCCCCTTATAAAGTTTCTCTCTTGTAAATTAAAGCTCCTCCCCTTATAATACAGGTGCCTCTCAATAAATTAGAATATCTTTGAAATGTTTATTTCAGTAATTAAATTAAAAAAGTGACCTCCTATATTTTCTAGATTCTTTACACACAGAGTGTTCTATTTCAAGTGTTTTATTTCTGTAAATGTTGATTATGGATTACAGGTAATGAAAACCCAAATCTAAGAAAATTAGAAAATTGTAAAAAAGTTCAGTATTGTAAATTCAGTGTGTTACCTGCCAAGGTTTCCTAAGCCTTTAAATGGTCCCTCAGTCTGGTTCAGTAGGACACACAATCATGGAAGACGCTCGTTATGAATTGTATTACTGAATTACTGAAATGAATGAACGCGTCAAAAATATTCTAATTTATTGAGATGCACCTGTAGCTGCCTTATATATATATATACTTATTATAGGTCTCTTATAAATAGTTCCTCCATTATAAGTAATACCCCGCCTTTATAAATAAGCTTCATGCTTTGGGGCTGTTTCTCTGCAAAGGGACCAGGATGACTGATCCGTGTACATGAAAGAATGAATGGTGCCATGTATCGTGAGATTTTGAGTGCAAACCTCCTTCCATCAGCAAGGGCATTGAAGATGAAATGTGGCTGGGTCTTTCAGCATAACAATGATCCCAAGCACACCGCCAGGGCAACGAAGGAGTGGCTTCGTAAGAAGCATTTCAAGGTCCTGGAGTGGCCTAGCCAGTCTCCAGATCTCAACCCCATAGAAAACCTCTGGAGGGAGCTGAAAGTCTGTGTTGCTCAGCGACAGCCCCAAAACATCACTGCTCTAGAGGAGATCTGCATGGTGGAATGGACCAACATACCAGCAACAGTGTGTGCCAACCTTGTGAGGACTTACAGAAAACGTTTGACCTCTGTCATTGCCAACAAAGGATATATAACAAAGTATTGAGATGAACCTTTGTTATTGACCAAATACTTATTTTCCACCATAATTTGCAAATAAATTCTAAAAAAAATCAGACAATGTGATTTTTTAGATATGTTTTCTCATTTTGTCTCTCTCATCTTTTCAAGTGGGAGAACTTGCACAATTGGTGGCTGACTAAATACTTTTTTTCACCACTGTATATATATATATATATATATATATATATATATACACTACCGTTCAAAAGTTTAGGGTCACTTAGAAATTTCCTTATTTTTGAAAGAAAAGCACAGTTTTTTTTTTCAATGAAGATAACATTAAATGAATCAGAAATACACTTTATACATTGTTAATGTGGTAAATGACTATTCTAGCTGCAATCGTCTGGTTTTTAATGCAATATCTACATAGGGGTATAAAGGCCCATTTCCAGCAACCATCACTCCAGTGTTCTAATGGTACATTGTGTTTGCTAACTGTGTAAGAAGGCTTAATGGATGTTTAGAAAACCCTTGAAAACCCTTGTGCAAGTATGTTAGCACAGCTGAAAATAGTTTTGCTGGTTAGAGAAGCTATAAAACTGACCTTCCTTTGAGCTAGTTGAGAATCTGGAGCATTACATTTGTTGGTTCGATTAAACTCTCAAAATGGCTAGAAAAAGAGAACTTTCATTTGAAACTCGACAGTCTATTCTTGTTCTTAGAAATGAAAGCGATTCCATGCGAGAAATTGCCAAGAAACCGAAAATTTCCTACAACGGTGTGTACTACTCCCTTCAGAGGACAGCACAAACAGGCTCTAACCAGAGTAGAAAGAGAAGTGGGAGGCTCCGCTGCACAACTGAGCAACAAGACAAGTACATTAGAGTCTCTAGTTTGAGAAATCGACAACTCACAGGTCCTCAACTGGCAGCTTCATTAAATAGTACCCGCAAAACGCCAATGTCAACATCTACAGTGAAGAGGCGACTCAGTGATGCTGGCCTACAGGGCAGAGTGGCCAAGAAAAAGCCATATCTGAGACTGGCTAATAAAAGAAAAAGATTAATATTGGCAAAAGAACACAGACATTGGACAGAGGAAGACTGGAAAAAAGTGTTATGGACAGACGAATCGAAGTTTGAGGTGTTTGGATCACACAGAAGAACATTTGTGAGACGCAGAACAACTGAAAAGATGCTGGAAGAGTGCCTGACGCCATCTGTCAAGCATGGTGGAGGTAATGTGATGGTCTGGGGTTGCTTTGGTGCTGGTAAAGTGGGAAATTTGTACAAGGTAAAAGGGATTTTGAATAAGGAAGGCTATCACTCCATTTTGCAACGCCATGGCATACCCTGTGGACAGCGCTTGATTAGAGCCAATTTCATCCTACAACAGGACAATGACCCAAAGCACACCTCCAAATTATGCAAGAGCTATTTAGGGAAGAAGCAGTCAGCTGGTATTCTATCTGTAATGTAGTGGCCAGGGCAGTCACCAGATCTCAACCCCATTGAGCTGTTGTGGGAGCAGCTTGACCGTATGTTACGCAAAAAGTGCCCATCAAGCCAATCCAACTTGTGGGAGGGGCTTCTGGAAGCATGGGGTGAAATTTCTCCAGATTACCTCAGCAAATTAACAGCTGAAATGCCAAAGGTTGCAATGCTGTAATTGCTGCAAATGGAGCATTCTTTGACAAAAGCAAAGTTTGAAGGCGAAAATTATTATTTCAAATAAAAATTATTATTTCTAACCTTGTCAATGTCTTGACTATATTTTCTATTCATTTTGCAACTCATTTGATAAATAAAAATTGTCTGGGTGACCCCAAACTTTTGAACGGTAGTGTATATCTATATATATATATATATATATAGATATACTACTCTAGAATTAACTACAAATACGTACAGACGTAGCAGGGTTAAACCAAACTTCTGCAATTGGATAAACTATTGCGGCATGACATCTTATCACAAAAAACAATGCAACAATGAAAAGTAGTCATTGAAAAATGTTACAGCTGTACATAGCAAACAATCATTAACCACTGAAAAAAACGTGTCAAAAAAATTGAGCACACAGCAATGTATGTCAATGCCCAATGCTCTTTGGTCACAGGACATAAAAATGGAGATGGCTTGTATGCTAAAAGAAACTGCAGTATAAAAATGTACAACAGTAAAAAAAAAAATCTGTTCTAAAACTATCTGAAATGTACATATAAATGAGAGAGACTTCTATGTATACACACGTGGACAAAATTGTTGGTACCCCTCGTTTAATGAAAGAAAAATCCACAATGGTCACAGAAATAACTTGAATCTGACAAAAGTAGTAATATATAAAAATTCTATGAAAATGAACAAATGAAAGTCAGACATTGCTTTTCAACCATGCTTCAACAGAATTTTTGAAAAAAGAAAACTCATGAAACAGGCCTGGACAGAAATGATGGTTCCCTTAACTTAATATTTTGTTGCACAACCTTTTGAGGCAATCACTGCAATCAAACGATTCCTGTAACTGTCAATGAGAATTCTGCACCTCTCAACAGGTATTTTGGCCCACTCCTCAGGAGCAAACTGCTCCAGTTTCTCGGGTTTGAAGGGTGCCTTTTCCAGATGGCATGTTTCAGCTCCTTCCAAAGATGCTCAATAGGATTTAAGTCAGGGCTCATAGAAGGCCACTACAGAACAGTCCAATGTTTTCCTCTTAGCCATTCTTGGGTGTTTTTAGCTTTGTGTTTTGGGTCATTATTCTGTTGCAAGACCCATGACCTGCGACTGAGACCAAGCTTTCTGACACTGGGCAGCATATTTCTCTATAGAATCCCTTGATAATCTTGAGATTTCATTGTACCCTGCACAGATTCAAGACACCCTGTGCCAGATGCAGCAAAGCAGCCCCAGAACATAACAGAGCCTCCTCCATGTTTCACAGTAGGGACAGTGTTCTTTTCAAGATATGCTTCATTTTTCCGTCTTTGAACATAGAGCTGATGTGCCTTGCCAAAAATTTAGATTTTAGTCTCATCTGTCCATAGGACATTCTCCCAGAAGCTTAGTGGCTTGTCAACATGTAGTTTGGCAAATTCCAGTTTTGACAGATTCAAGTTATTTCTGTGACCATTGTGGGTTTTTCTTTCATTAAATGAGGGGTACCAACAATTTTGTCCATGTCTGTATATAACAAACTCCTACATCAGAAATTAAGCACAAATTAAGCACCCCAGAGACAGGGGTCAGAAACCAGCGCTCAGTGGCCGCAGGACACACACACAAATTGTGAAGATTTAAAAAAGGAGAAAAAAACTGCACTACAAAAAAAATGTGCTCATTTATGATCTATCACTGAGGAACAGAATCACAGACATCGGAGGCAGGAAAGAAATTAGGGATTTATGGTGTGGTGAAAAAAAGACCTACACCTCAAAAAAGGTGCTGATCAGTGATATAACAGTGATCAGCACCTAGGAGCAGGAGGTTAGCAGGGACAGTGTGAGGAGGAGGACTGAAGAGGGCACTCACAAGCAGGGAAAGGCAGCATCTAACAGGCTGAGCACAGCACCGCTTGTACCATCAACAATTGCCACCAATACAGAGATACAATCTCCAGTTCTAGAGGTGCACAGACAGTACAGTTGTGTTCACACTTCCTGAATGGAATGGAATACTTTGAATTGGGAAACATGGCTGTGATTGGTAGCATGTGCCAAATGACCAATCACAGCTATGAAGGGGATCAGGTCACCTTACACCTCATTTTATACACAAAGTGGTGATTAGTACTGTCCTGGACCACTGTGCCACTATCCGTGCCATGACTCCTCCTGTCTATGTGCAGACATGGTGTGCTGTCATGGACAACAGTCACCTTTGTTTCGTCGCCATGTCTTTAGACACGGTGACCATAAGCAGTCAAGACGTAGTAGTACATCATGTTGAGGGAACTATTACATCCTATGTCAGGAAGAAGTTAATGTTTCTAAACTACTTTGACCTCTTTTTGGTTTTTCAAGATATCTTCAGAAATTTGTTGACTATGTTTAGATGCCTGTACAGGTCTTTGATCATTTAGTGATGCATCTGCAGCCCTCATTGATCAGAACACCATTATAAAGAAGTAAGCAAGTGTAACGACTGCTCATCAGTTTGTTATAGTTGACTGTGCAGAAAGACAGCATGGTAAATTACATGGTACAACAGAGGAAGAAGAGGAACACACAGAACCCAGACAAGAACCTGGCAAGGTTGCTAAGACCAGAAGTAGTGTTGAGCTTTTGACACCCACATTTTTATTGTTCATATTAGTATTTGCACTGGTGGATGGTGTGACAGTAGCACAAATGTTTCCTCCTCCTAGTTTAGCCTGTCCCCTGCCATGTTTTTTCCCCCATCATTTTATTTTACTGCTTATATGATAGTGTTTAGCAACAATCCTGA
The DNA here is from genome assembly GCA_947044405.1 of Leptodactylus fallax. NCBI lineage: Eukaryota > Metazoa > Chordata > Amphibia > Anura > Leptodactylidae > Leptodactylus > Leptodactylus fallax. Next base: position 636,011 of record CAMRHE010000602.1, read on the forward strand.
GTCATGACAGTTTTTTTTTTTCAGCTTTTTTGGCCACACTTTATATGTATTGGATAACAAAAAAACCCTTAACAAATGAAGATTTTTCTATCACAGGCTGCATCAGTGTTTTTGCCATTACAACGGCAGTTTGGATGTATTAGTTAAAAAAAAAAATCTTAACAAAAGGAGATTTTTTGATGACCACAGGCTTTGTCAATTTTTTTTTTTTGTTGTTACAACGGCACTTTGTATTTGACAAAAAAAACCTCTTCTGTAAAAAAAAACAACAAATGATATTTCATTAACAGGACTGACTTTGTCAGTAAATACAATATAAGACACTCTTTGGACAGTCAGATCAAACTGCTCTATTGCAAAAAAGACTTAAAATGAGATTACTGGCAATTAAAAGGTTCACTGTCCAGTGTCTGACTTACTGATGCCACAGTGTCACAGACACATCTCCTCTGTATTTTCACGGTGCAATGCATGTCACGGTGGTCATTTTAGTTTACCTGAGACGAGTCACAAAGTATTCGGTTTTGTTAAAAACTGAACAATTTGGAATATTTTGGTCAAATCCAGCTCATATTGATTCACCCATCACTAGTTAACAAAAAACTCTTAACAAAAGGAGATTTTTCACTATAGACTACATGCTGCATCAGTCAGCTTGTTTTTTGTTTTCTTTTCCATTATTAGGGCACTTTGTATGTAGTCACAGATCACAGTGCAGCAAGATACAGTAATAGAAATGACACTGTATTACGAAAAAAAAAAAACGCTTTATTGCAAAAAAAAACAAAACAAAATTAGATTATTGGTAATGAAAGTGTGAACTGTTCAGTGTATTAGAACACTGCATTCACACTGACAGCACCACAGCACAGTGGAAAAATCCCCCTCCCACACTGCTTTGATTTCTCTGCCTCACTGCCTAAAATGTATTACATCTAGCTTAAATTCACTCCACTGATTCCCCTTCTATTATTCTGTAGTTCGTTTGCAATGTTGCTTTTGTTTTCCCGCTAGCAAATTGCAGCAATTGCTTTGGATTATGTAGTGATGATGATAGCACAAGTTTCCCTCAGCTTGCACATATCACAAAATGGCTCTGCCTTTCTCTTCAAAAATCTTATATTTTGGCTGTCAAATCAGCACTGTAAGGTCTCCACCTACCACTCATTATTGGTTGAGAAGATGCCAGGTGATGCCAGCCAACGTCGCATAGTATATGTGATCCCTCTTCTCTGTATTTTAGCTGCACAATCCATGTTGCAGCAGCCATTTTAGTTTGCATGAGACGAACTGCAAATGTTTCAGCTTCATTAAAAAACAAAACTTTTGGAAAATTTGGGTTGAATACAGCACATTACGAAGTGGTTCACTCATCTCTAGTTTGAGTACTTAGAGTAGATACAAAAACTCAGGGAGGGACTTTTGGTGCTTTATTGTAGCCCTTTCCCCAGATTTAGATGTCTCTAATAGTTCCTCCCATAGTCCGTTCTCTCTGCTCCACAGTATCAGGGATACTTACATATACAGTGGGTATGGAAAGTATTCAGACCCCTTTAAATTTTTCACTCTTTGTTTCATTGCAGTCATTTGCTAAAAGTAAAATTCATTTTATTTCTCATTAATGTACACTCAGCACCCCATCTTGACAGAATAAAAAAGAAATGTAGATATTTTTGCAAATTTATTAAAAAAGAAAAACTGAAATATCACATGGTCATAAGTATTCAGACCCTTTGCTGTGACACTCATATCTAACTCACATGCTGTCCATTTCCTTCTGATCCTCCTTGAGATGGTTCTACTCCTTCATTGGAGCCCAGCTGTGTTTAATTAAACTGATTAGACTTGATTAGGAAAGGCACACACCTGTCTATATAAGACCTCACAGCTCACAGTGCATGTCAGAGCAAATGAGAATCATGCGGTCAAAGGAACTGCCCAAGGAGCAAGGCACAGAGCTGGCCAAGGTTACAAAAGAATTTCTGCAGCACTCAAGGTTCCTAAGAGCACAGTGGCCTCCATAATCCTTAAATGGAAGAAGTTTGGGACGACCAAAACTCTTCCTAGACCTGGCCGTCCAGCCAAACTGAGCAATCGTGGGAGAAGAGCCTTGGTGAATGAGGTAAAGAAGAATCCAAAGATCAATGTGGCTGAGCTATAGAGATGCAGTAGGGAGATGGGAGAAAGTTCCACAAAGTCAACTATCACTGCTGCCCTCCACCAGTCGGGGCTTTATGGCAGAGTGGCCCGAAGGAAGCCTCTCCTCAGTGCAAGACATATGAAAACACGCATAGAGTTTGGCAAAAAAACACATGAAGGACTCCCAGACTATGAGAAATAAGATTCTCTGGTCTGATGAGATGAAAATTGAACTTTTTGGCTTTAATTCTAAGCGGTATGTGTGGAGAAAACCAGGCACTGCTCATCACCAGCCCAATACAATCCCAACAGTGAAACATGGTGGTGGCAGCATCATGCTATGGGGGTGTTTTTCAGCTGCATGGACAGGACGACTGGTTGCAAATGAAGGAAAGATGAATGCGGCCAAGTACAGAGATATCCTGGAAGAAAACCTCTTCCAGAGTGCTCTGGACCTCAGACTGGGCCGAAGGTGCACCTTCCAACAAGACAATGACCCTAAGCACACAGCTAAAATAACAAAGGAGTGGCTTCGGAACAACTCTGTGACCATTCTTGACTGGCCCAGCCAGAGCCCTGACCTCAACCCAATTGAGCATCTCTGGAGAGGCCTGAAAACGGCTGTCCACCAATGTTCACCATCCAACCTGCTGGAACTGGAGAGGATCTGCAAGGAATAATGGCAGAGGATCCCCAAATCCAGATGTGAAAAACTTGTAGCATCATTCCCAAGAAGACTCATGGCTGTACTAGCTCAAAAGGGTGTTTCTACTCAATACTGAGCAAAGGGTCTGAATACTTATGACCATGTGATATTTCAGTTTTTCTTTTTTTTAATAAATTTCCAAAAATATCTACATTTCTGTTTTTTTCTGTCAAGATGGGGTGCTGAGTGTACATTAATGAGAAATAAAATGAATTTTTTTGCTTTTAGCAAGTGGCTGAAATGAAACAAAGACTGGAAAATTTAAAGGGGTCTGAATACTTTCCGTACCCACTGTACATCAACTTGATTCTCTATCAAGTGCTCGCAACTACAATGGGGAAAAAAAGTATTTAGTCAGCCACCAATTGTGCAAGTTCTCCCACTTAAAAAGATGAGAGAGGCCTGTAATTGACATCATAGGTAGACCTCAACTATGAGAGACAAAATGAGAAAACAAATCCAGAAAATCACATTGTCTGATTTTTAAAAAAATTATTTGCAAATTATGGTGGAAAATAAGTATTTGGTCAATAACAAAAGTTCATCTCAATACTTTGTTATATATCCTTTGTTGGCAATGACAGAGGTCAAACGTTTTCTGTCTTCACAAGGTTGGCACACATTGTTGCTGGTATGTTGGCCCATTCCTCCATGCAGATCTCCTCTAAAGCAGTGATATTTTGGGGTTGTCGCTGGGCAACACGGACTTTCAACTCCCTCCAAAGGTTTTCAATGGGGTTGAGATCTGGAGACTGGCTAGGCCACTCCAGGACCTTGAAATGCTTCTTACGAAGCCACTCCTTCGTTGCCCTGGCGGTGTGCTTGGGATCATCGTCATGCTGAAAGACCCAGCCATGTTTCATCTTCAATGCCCTTGCTGATGGAATGAGGTTTGCACTCAAAATCTCACGATACATGGCCCCATTCATTCTTTCATGTACACGGATCAGTCGTCCTGGTCCCTTTGCAGAGAAACAGCCCCACAGCATGATGTTGCCACCCCCATGCTTCACAGTAGGTATGGTGTTCTTTGGATGCAACTCAGCATTCACTCTTCTCCAAACACGACGAGTTGTGTTTCTTCCAAACAGTTCTACTTTGGTTTCATCTGACCATATGACATTCTCCCAATACGCTTCTGGAACATCCAAATGCTCTCTAGCAAACTTCAGACGGGCCCGGATATGTACTGGCTTAAGCAGGGGGACACGTCTGGCACTGCAGGATCTGAGTCCCTGGCGGCGTAGTGTGTTACTGACTGTAGCCTTTGTTACGTTAGTCCCAGCTTTCTGCAAGTCATTCACTAGGTCCCCCCATATGGTTCTGGGATTTTTGCTCACCGTTCTTGTGATCATTTTCACCCCATGGGGTGAGATCTTGCATGGAGCCCCTGATCGAGGGAGATTATCAGTGGTCTTGTATGTCTTCCATTTTTTAATTATTGCTCCCACAGTTGATTTCTTCACACCAAGCTGCTTGCCTATTGCAGATTCAGTCTTCCCAGCCTGGTGCAGGTCTACAATTTTGTTTCTGGTGTCCTTCCACAGCTCTTTCGTCTTCACTATAGTGGAGTTTGGAGTGTGACTGTTTGAGGTTGTGGACAGGTGTCTTTTATACTGATAACAATGTCAAACAGGTGCCATTACTACAGGTAAAGAGTGGAGGACAGAGGAGCCTCTTAAAGAAGAAGTTACAGGTCTGTGAGACCCAGAAATCTTGCTTGTTTGTAGGTGACCAAATACTTATTTTCCACCATAATTTGCAAATACAGTCTTAAAAAATCAGACATTGTGTTTTTCTGGATTTGTTTTCTCATTTTGTCTCTCAGTTGAGGTCTACCTATGATGTCAATTACAGGCCTCTCTCATCTTTTTAAGTGGGAGAATTTGCACAATTGGTGGCTGACTAAATACTTTTTTTCCCCACTGCATACTATTCAGCCATTCATGACTTGAGAATACTTGAGAATAGATTACTTGCTAGTTGACCATTTTCACTTAGATAACATAGTGAAACCACTCCCCCATCTTAATCACACTGAATATGCCCCCCTTTTTCACTGCTCTTGGTCATTGGAAACTTAACTACTCCCTCTTGCAGAATCCGCTAATCTCGATCTCTTGATGTCTTTTTCCAGACTAATATTGGCTCAGTCTCGATCCTCATGGTGTTGTGGGAGCATCACAAATGTTACATATGGAGTATCTTAATAATGTTGAGTTCCTGCACCAAGCGGGAGAGGACGTAGTGCCTGCTAAACTCCTTACTGAGATGAGAGAGGTGGAGAACCAACAGAAACAATACCAGACTCTAAAAACAAAGGCCCTTCTAATTTCGTTGTATGAAATTTCATTTGCTCTATCTCACTAAAGCGATGGAAGCCCTGGCCAAGTGTCATCAAATGTGTTCTATGAGTATGACATTAAGTCCAGGAAGTACCTTGCTAAAGCACTTAGAGCCCATCATTACACGACATACATATCCTCACTCAATACCTCTGGTGGCTTGAGAGACACCGTACCAACAGACATTGCAAGAACCTTTCAAGTGTTCTATGCCTCATTACACTAACTACAACCCCAGAGAACCCCCACCAGCCAGCACTGAAGAGCATATAACTACTTTAGGCGTCCCTACACTCGCTTCAGGTGACCACACTGCACTGGAGTTTGCCATAATGGCAGAAGAGCTTGCCACAGCAAATTTAGACAAAAAACAGGGAACTCTCTGGGCCTAGATGGCCTTTTAGTCTCTTATTATAAATTATTTCTCTCTCAACTCATGGCCCCTTTCTTGTTGGCATACAACGTATTTAACTGAGGACAGTGCCCTCCCATCTGACACACTGAGTACTCATATTGCAGACATACCAAAGAAATGTAAATGTAAACCCTGTGTTCTGTGCTAGCTATCGACCAATATTGCTGCTTAATGTCGATTTAAAACTTTTTGCAAAGATCTTAACCAGGCACCTGTCTCCCTTCTATCCAAACTCATGTACTTAGATCAAACAGGCTTCATACCAACTAGAGAGTGACAGCACCAAGGCGCTTAATCTTATACACTGGATTGCAATTTGCTGCTGCTTCCTTGGTCTTGTTGTCTACTGATGCTGAAAAAGCATTTGACAGGATTTGGTGGCCCTTCCTGTTTGATTCTCTGGCACTCTTAGGAATTGACTCTAATATGGTTGCCTGGATCATTGCCTTATATTCCTATATCATCATTTGCTGTTACAATGAAAGGGGCTTATTCATCCCCTTTTGTCATTGTTAATTGAACAGGTATCCCTTATCTCCCTTAAGCTTTGTCCTGACTCTGTAACCCTTTCTCCATGGGGTCAGGGGGAATCCTGGCATTTCAGGTTCATCTTTAGAGGGGAAGGTATCAAAGACTGATGCAAATGGGGGTGATTTGCTTTTCTTTCTGACCAATCCTCACACCTCTCTCTCTAACCTGATGGAAGACCTCCAAGCTTATTATGACCATCTCTCTAACTTTAGAATAAATATACAAAAATCAGGATGTCTCATATTTCTCTCCTTTACATAACCTGATGGCGGTACAGTATTGCCAGATGCAGAACACTATACTAGATTGGTTCAGACATGCAAAATATAAAGAATCTGTCTTGGTAGAACAGGGTCTCACACAGTTACCGCTTTGGATGTGCCATTTCTGATGAAACAATACCTGCCTGAGTGTCGCACAGCGAGATTTCCCCTCCAATCTCAAACCATGTACAACTTGATTGCAGATGCTACAACTTCACCACTACTTATCCATCATACCTTCCCAACATACATAAAATCACTCTGCAACTCCCATTCGAGACACTGTGCACCTTCTCGCACTACACCAAACGCTTACTTACACATATGTGCTGGCTATTGAACATACCACTGGAAGACTATTCTGAAATGGGAGTAGGACCTCTAACTTACGTTAATGACTGAAAAGAGATGAAAGATTGCTATTTTAGCACACAAAGCTTGTCCGTAACTCTTATCAAGAGACTAACTATAAAATACTGACTAGGTGGTACAAAGTCCCACATGTCTTTCACAAAACTTTCCCTGATGCTATACACCACTTCACCCCCCTCCTCCTTTGGTGATGCGGTCTGGAGAAAGGAACACTTCTCCACATTTTCTGGGAGTGCTCCAAGCCCTGACAATTCTGGATAGCAATACCGAACTAATCCATGAAATAAACAACTGGTCTCTGGATGACGATCCTCCATGGATCCTCTTACACCAACATATTTCCCTCGGCAGATACAAATACTCTCTACTTGACACTTACTGAATACAGCTAAAGCTTACATCCCTACTTGTTGGAGATCCACTGAGCTGCAATTACTGTAAATACCATGAGGTGCCCGAATGGAGAGTCTTCTTCACACTACACCTGATCTCATTGATCTGCTTCAAAAAACCTTGCACTATTGGTTCACCTTCTCCAAGCTGAGGAGATAATTAGAACTCCTTGATGCAGGAATGGAATCCCGGGGGACCCTGGATGGGTAGGACTTAGAACAGTGTATGCCACACACCCCTCTTGTTTCTTTCTTTTTCTATCCTGTCAGTTTTCGTTTTATTTAATCCTTGCTTTCCAAAAGTCATAACATTTTCATTTTTCCATTCACAGAACAGTATGAGGGCTTAATTTTTGGAGGACAAATTGCACTCATAGTAACCATTAAATTCAGAATGGGGTGGAATTAGAGAAAAAAAAACAGAATTTGAGTAATTTTCTTATCGGTTTAATTTTTATGGCATTCTCTGTGGAGCCAAAATGACAAGTTACTTGGATTCTGCATGTTGTTACAAATTTGAATGGCCATATTCAGGCCCCCATAAATTTTTTTGTATTTCTCATAGGGAGCTGCATACAGTTTTGATTGCGGGGACAGATGAACTTTTTATTAATACCATTTTGGGGAATGTCTTGTGTTTTAATCACTTTTTATTCTGCTTTTGTCAAGGCAAAAAAAGGGTTTAGCTCTTATTTCTTTCCTGCTATCGCGTTTACTGAATGAGAAATTTTTTTTTAGAAGTTTGTAGTTGTGGCATTTTCAGAAGCAGGGATAGATAATGAGTGTACTGTATTTTACTTTGCTTATATATTTTTATATATAATTTAGGGTTATTTACACATTTATTTATTTATTTTTTAACTTTAAACCTATTTTTAGACCCCCACTGTTTGCTATTCTATTGTTTAACACCCCCTTTCACCCGTTACCTCCACGTTCACCGCCCTCAAGTATTAGCTTTGGAGAAGGACAACTCTCCCCTCCCCTCCCTCCCAAATTCTCCTGCTGTCCTAGTTTTCTTACCTATTGATATGTTTATTTTGTTGAAAAAGCAATAAGAAATGCAAAAAAATAAATATATATTTAAGATGTGTAGTCTTCTTATGATATTTACAATTTATTTATAGAAAGCAGCATTTTATTTACAGCTTACAAAGGCACAAACATACAAATAACAAAAATACAGTATGTACACTATGTAGAGTACTGTCTGGTGGTATCCATCACCCATCACATACTCTGTCCAAACTCCTCAGTGGAATAGATCATATTGAAATTGCTACACAGTATGTATGTACATTATTCATAGATGGTAATCTAAGATATATACAATGAATTACTTTATCTCATACTTGGTAGAATTTACACTTTGCATAAACATTGTAAATGTACTTATATATACTGTAATATCATTACTAAAAAGTTGTCATAAGGACTGTTGTCCATTGTGTACTAGTATAATTTACCATGACAGCCAAAATATCTTCGTAGGAATTTTAAACATACTCATAAGTCACTTTTTGTAGGAACACTGCAGGAATAACTGATATTCTGTGTCATGCCTAGTGCAGTATCTGAAGGGCTTACTTTCATATCTATGCTGCTATCATGCACCTCATTTTCTCCAGTTCTTGCACTAGGCATAACAGTGTCTCAGTTTTGCCTGGAGTACTCCCTTAAGCCGGTTGCACACAAGCATGTGCTAACCGCCTGCCGTAAATGAACGACACGGGCAGCACACGGATGTTACCCGTGTGCCTCCCGTGCACCAGCCGTGCTTCAGCAGACTCTTTTAGTCAATAAATAGGAGCCGCGGAAGCAGGGCCGGAAAATTGGACAGGAATAGGACCTGTTCCAAATTTTGCGGCCCAGACTATCGACCCGCACACATGGCCGTGTAATTCACCGTCATGCGTACGGGCCCATAGAAATGAATGGGTCAGTGTGCTATCCGAGAAAAACCGGTCGTCTGCAAGGGGGCTTAGTCTGAGATTTTGCTGCGTTATTTTGAGCCAAAGTCTGGAGTGAATTTAGCTGGAAGGAAAAGTATAAGAGCTTCCTGTATATTTCCCATCCCTAATGAGGCCATTCTTGGTTTTGGCTCAAAATACCGCAGCAAAATCTGCAACAAAAAAAAGCAGCTTTTTCACAACATAGGGCCTAAGTGTTATAGAACACATACCTGTAGACTCACTGCAGCATATCACACAAGTTCCCGAAGTATATCCATATCATATATTTAGAGATCTTATTGTTCTGTTGAACACTAGATTTTTATAGATAGTGAATGCTACTCAATAATATCGCATAAAGGTGGAGATCTTTATTAAATACAGTTAGATAAATATTTTTGAATACCATTCACAAGTTATAAGCCAACCCACTGTAGATTATTTCCCATTTACATCCATGAAAGTGTTACATGTCATCTAACTTGATATAACCTCAAATTATATGCAAAAGGCCCAAATCTGAAATGACAGGTTTGAAGGAACACCATTTATTGCTTTCTCCAAACTTAATTTCTGGATTTCTGATTACTTTTTCGATAACTCCTTCTAAAATGTAGTTAGATCCATTTCCCCGTTTCATCTGGAAGATAGACCCTGAAGCATCTGTAAATCATAAGCCTATTCTTGACACCTACAAGTCACACACTGTGCCTTCGGTTGTTGATCATGGTCATAATATGGGTCAGATCCAGACTTTTCATCATCACATCCATAAATTCTTCGTCTTTACGAGCACCCTCCACAAATTCCTCCAAAGACAGCTCCCCTGTGACAGAATAGAAAAGATACTGAATGTTTTCTTATAATACACAATAATAAGGCTACACTACCACCTGCTAGTGGCACAATAGAAAGTCACCAACAATCCGGTAAAACCATGAAAAAAACATGTGTTACATGAATGAAGTTTGACTGCAATTGTGACATGTTCTTTCTTATACAGAGATAGGAAAAAAGAGTGGGACAGCACCAGGTCAGTAGGCTTTGATGAAAAGTTGCTACACTAGTGAAAATGTAAATATTTTTCGGGATGATACTGCACTATGAAATTGTTATATAAGCTTCTTGCTTGCTTTTTCTTTAAACTTGTTTGTTTATTTCTTAGGCCTCATTCACATGAGTATTTTATGGCTCTGTTTGCATGGAGCCATAATAGGACTTTATATCTATGCATTGCTCCAGTTTCATACAGAGGTTTTTGTAGTATTCTCCATCATATGCTGTAACTTAGCTTAATTCTCTCCCAAACTTCTATCCAACAGGTAAAACCTATTACACCCTTCATATGACTCCAATACCCCATTATAGTGCTGAGGGTACACAACCCTTACATCCTTAGTCTATTCTACTCCATAAATTATGGCTACTCCTCTCCAATATTACTGTAGGTTACAACTGAATAAGCTGTATTTGCCTTTCACATTTTGGATGGACATACAGTGGGGAAAAAAAGTATTTAGTCAGCCACCAATTGTGCAAGTTCTCCAACTTAAAAAGATGAGAGAGGCCTGTAATTGACATCATAGGTGGATCTCAACTATGAGAGACAAAATGAGAAAACATATCTAGAAAATCACATTGTCTGATTTTTAAAGAATTTATTTGCAAATTATGATGGAAAATAAGCATTTGGTCAACTACAAACAAGCAGGATTTCTGGCTCTCACAGACCTGTAACTTCTTCGTTAAGAGGCTCCTCTGTCCTCCACTCATTACCTGTATTAATGGCACCTGTTTGACATTGTTATCAGTATAAAAGACACCTGTCCACAATCTCAAACAGTCACACTCCAAACTCCACTATGGTGAAGACCAAAGAGCCGTGGAAGGACACCAGAAACAAAATTGTAGACCTGCACCAGGCTGGGAAGACTGAATCTGCAATAGGCAAGCAGCTCGGTGTGAAGAAATCAACTGTGGGAGCAATAATTAGAAAATGGAAGACATACAAGACCACTGATAATCTCCCTCCATCAGGGGCTCCACGCAAGATCTCACCCCATGGGGTCAAAATGATCACAAGAATAGTGAGCAAAAATCCCAGAACCACACGGGGGAACCTAGTGAATGACCTGCAGAAAGCTGGGACTAACGTAACAAAGGCTACCGTCAGTAACACACTACACCGCCAGGGACTCAGATCCTGCAGTGCCAGACGTGTCCCCCTGCTTAAGCCAGTACATATCCGGGCCCGTCTGAAGTTTGCTAGAGAGCATTTGGATGTTCCAGAAGCGTATTGGAAGAATGTCATATGGTCAGATGAAACCAAAGTAGAACTGTTTGGTAGACACAACTCGTCGTGTTTGGAGGAGAGTGAATGCTGAGTTGCATACAAAGAACACCAAACCTCTTTCCATCAGCAAGGGCATTGAAGATTTCATGTGGCTGGGTCTTTCAGCATGACAATGATCCCAAGCACACCGCCAGGGCAACGAAGGAGTGGCTTCGTAAGAAGCATTTCAAGGTCCTGGAGTGTCCTAGCCAGTTTCTCAACCCCATAGAAAATCTTTGGAGGGAGTTGAAAGTCCGTGTTACCCAGTGACAGCCCCAAAACATCACTGCTCTAGAGGAGATCTGCATGGAGGAATGGACCAACATACCAGCAACAGTGTGTGCCAACTTTGTGAAGACTTACAGAAAACATTTGACCTCTGTCATTGCCAACAAAGGATATATAACAATGTATTGAGATGAACTTTTGTTATTGACCAAATACTTATTTTCCATCATAATTTGCAAATAAATTCTTTAAAAATCAGACAATGTGATTTTCTGGATTTGTTTTCTCATTTTGTCTCTCATAGTTGAGGTCTACCTATGATGACAATTACAGGCCAGCCTCATCTTTTTAAGTGGGAGAACTTGCATAAATGGTGGCTGACTAAATACTTTTTTTTCCCCACCTTATATCTAGACTAAAATCCTCTACATTCTGGAAACCTTCCATACTTCCCTTTCAGCTGTAATTTTCAAAACACTGCTCAGTTTGTTTATCTAATTTCTATGGTATAAGAAAGTTTGTGCGGGTTTCCTCTGGGTACTCCAGTTTCTTCCCACATGCCAAAAATAAACTGATAAGTAAATTGGCTTCCCATACAAGAAACTGACCATTGCGGGTGTTGGTGTGTTACGTGCCTGTATGGCAGCCACAAACTCCCCTGCTCCACAATGCTCCCTGCACTTGAGTCTTCGTGAGAAAAGTGCATTGTCATTGTGAGTTTATCGTGGGTTCTGGTTGGACTTCAGACTTATTCCTTATACCAGTTTCTGTTGTGATAAAGTCAACACAAGTCCATCTGGCTTCATGGCTGATGCTGGTGAAGACATTTGGTTGCTCACGATCTGTCTCTCAGCACTGTGTAAGATTTAAACAGCTTGTTCTACTGCTCTTTGTTGTCAGCCAGTTCCTGCAATTTCTGATATTTGCTCTAGAGATACTATCATAACAGATGGACTGTTTCTCCTTTATAACTGCCTATCTATATTGACCTAGAGAGACATCTATTATCTTCCCATGGCTTGTTGTTTGCAAGGTCTCCTAATTCTCCCCTACCCGCATCCACTGTTATAAGTGAAATAACCAAAGGCACAATCAAAATTTGGAAAGAACAGATTGTTTGGAAAACCTCTCTCTAAGAGAATATCCAATAATTACTCCAACCTGTTTATGCAATCTGTTGTATCCAGGCCTTACTATATTGGGAAATGGGAGGCAGACCTCACGGACTCTGAAGTTTGTACAATGTTTTTTTACGTTTCAACATAGCAACTAAATTCTTTATGTATATCTTTTGATTCTTACCATCTCCATTAACATCAATCTTATCAAACACTCGATTAGTAAACTCTTCAGCTGTGGTATCATGGTCGCAGCCATTAATTGCCCGCACTGCCTGTAGAAAGAGAGAATGAACAAATACTGTACATGAACAGTTGTAAAGGAATAGCATGTACTATGTATTATGTCTGCATAGCCATCTTAGTATGTCTTTACTTTTCACATGGTAGCAAAAGTAGCATTAACTAGTAGCTCCTGGGCCCCAATGCAAAATTGGTAAGAGGGCCACCATTTCCCATGTGCTATCTATAATGCTGGTGTCATATTATGCCGTAATGAGGCCTTTGGGCTCCCTTAGCCTCCACGGCACAGTAGTAACGTCTAACTCTGCACCCCTTATAGCTATGTTAGGCTGGTTTAACCTATATTTTATTACAACTGGAATTTTTTGCCTAATTAAGGCATATTAGCCCTGTATAAAACAAAGTATGGCAAACTGTAGAAAACCATGTAAAGGAACTCAGTCTGTGCATTTATTGGGAGAAGGCACATTGTTGGGTCAACACTGAAGCAGTATGTGAATCTTGTTCCTCAGTTTTAAATACCCATGTTACTAGGTCACATTCACATTAATCTCCAAATATCTGTCCTTTGGAAGATTAGCACACTTATTAAGAGCAGATTATTCATAACTAGGATTAAATGCATCTAAACTGACAGGGCATCTCAACAATCACCTTGAGACATGGCTAAGTATATGCAAAAATAGCAGATGAATGCTATTTGGAGCAGAAATTAGGCTGGGCTCATAATGTGCTTGGTCACTACCTCAGACATATACAAAGTTATAAAACAAAAACACCATTATCTATGGTTCTGTAAGGGGCAAACATATGACAAAGACTGTCCTATCAGCATATGCATTGGGAGATTAAGTGGTTTCCTTTTTCTTTTTTTTAACACATATGTCAAATACAATTACAAAGATGTTATAAACTTATCCTGAGCTGAAGATGAAGAGTGAGCTGACCGCCACTGACAGATCAATGCTAAGTAAGGCAAAGTCTTAGCTAAATGGATAATTAGTTGTTCTTGTGAATACACTAAAGCATTCTGGCACCAAACCTTTAACATGGATCCATGGAGATCCCTGCACTGTTATTCAGGCTTCATTATGTGCGCAAAGATATTCTCTCCTAGAAGCAATACCTACTTCTGTCCTATCACATTTGACCTATCACATTTGTCTGAAATACAACAAACATAACAATACAAAAAAAAAAAACATTAAAAACAAAAAACATACACCTCTGTTGAATCCCAATGACATATCTGTACAAAACTAATTCTTAAGCCCTATTCAGAAGACTGATAATAATTATCATGTATTAAATTCAATACATGTGAATTATGGACTGCCAAGAAATAGGTCATGTCCTATTTCTGGCTATTCTACACTCAAATCTATGGGGAATCTGTGAAAATGCGCTCCCCTTGGATGCAAAACGACTGTGAAAAAATGGCACAGTCACGTGAATGTAACTTTATCCTGGAAACACACAATGAGTTTTGGTGCTTTTTTGTTGCAAATTTTACAGCACTTTTTTTTTGTTTAGTCAAAGCCAGAAATGGATTCAGTAGAAAGGAGGAGTATATGTCCTTCCTTTATATTTCCCATTCCTTTCAAATCCACTACTGGCTTTGACAAAAAAAAACAAAAAAAAAACACAGCAAATCCTGCAATAAAAAAAAGTAACAAAGCTCAACATATGTCTTCAGCCTTAAGGCTAAGGCCCCAAGTTGCGGAAACACTGTGCTTTTGCCTGCTGTGGAATCTCAGCAGAAAAAAAGGTGGGTTTTACAGTACCAGCACAGTGAATGAGATTCTCATTTACACATTGCGAAAAAAATGCTGTGGACAAACACAGCATATCAATTTTAGCTGTGGAAACATGGGTATTTTCCCTATATATTTAATAAGAGAAGAAAAACCGCAGAGAAAAAAATGCAGCAAAAACTCAATGAAAAACACTGCAACAAAAACACATTGGATCATATTTATTATCCTGTACGCATAGTATAGGGCATAAAAAGTTGCAAATTTTGCTACTTTTTCACTTCTGCGCCACCTTTGCAAAAAGGGGTTGTGGTGATGATTTACTGCCATTTATGCCAAAAATCTGGCATAAATTACAGGGGGAAATGTACGCCAGCTACAAACACCTTCTCCTAAACGAAGCACACCTTCTGTCCGCGGAGAGCCTTTGAAGACTGATGTGAGGAATGCCAGTTTCATAAATCTTGGCCAATACGTCTTAACTGTTTTTTTTTTCTGCATAATTTTTTAGCTGCATTTCGCTGTTGGCCTTAGCCTGTGGCCAAGGCCCCATGTTGCAAGTATGCCACTGCAAAAGACGCTGCATTTTACATTAACTGCAAAGTGGAAGGCATTCTGGCTAATCCCATCCACACATTGCAGAAAAAAATTCACAAACGTTTGTGTTTTTGCAAATCACAGCATGTTTAATTATACCTACATAAAACGCTGGCGTTTTCCATATAGATATAACGGGCAGAAAGTCCGTAGAGGAAAACTCTGCAGACTTTTTATGAAAGACACTGGGAAAAATACGCAAAGCATTTCCGTGGCGGTTTTTCTGCAGCATTTTTTGGAAGCGATTCTCTGTGTGGGACCTTAGCCTAAAAGGGATTTCTAGCCTAAAAATATTGATGTACTATGTTAAGGATAGGTCATCCGTATCAGATCAGTGGAGGTTCAACACCCAACACATCCATGAATCAGTTGTTCTCAGCCATTGATACACAGAGAATGGAGCAGGAAGCAGATTGTTCTGTTCTGTGTGTGTAGTTGCCAAACCAGGTTAATGCTGATTCACTTGAATGGGAGCTAAGCTGCAATAACAAGGTTCAGGGAACTGAACTGTCTGCTTTCTGCTCCATTCTTTGTGTATAAGATTCCTCACTAATGGAATGGAATAGAATCAACCAGGCCAGAGGCCAGCTGCCACTAGGATCTTCTATGACACAACTGCCACCTTCTCGAAAAGGCAAGAAATTTGTCGCAGGACATAATATGACTTTCTATTACTTGACATTTTTGTTTTGATATTTACATGTGACAACAGGTGACAACATGTAGCAGTTGACAACTATAACATGTAGCAGTGTACCTTCTGACAGGTCAGGTCTTTATCTTAGACTGCATCTATACTACAATTCTGATGTAAATGTTCCTGTGATGCTCCATTCTTAGTGCATTCGGCTGTTCTTGGAACTCCAATACAAGTGAATGGAGAGAGACATGCATATACTGCCACCTTTCTATTCACTACATTGGAACCATAGAAGTCTGTGATGAGAATACCACTTTCAGTGGCTTGAATGGGAAAAAGGACTATAGAATGTTGTAAATGTCGTAGTAATGTATGTCTAACAGAAATCCATTCACAGCTTACTATTAAAAACAAAACTCGCATACCTTTATGATATTAAGCAGTTCATGTCGGTCAATGCAGCCATTTCCATCCACATCATAAAGTTTGAAATACCAGCGTAGCTTCTGTTCAATCTTTCCCCGGAGAACAAGGCTAAGAGCAGCTACATATTCCATGAAATCAATATATCCATCCTGTAATAAACAGATATATAGAAAGATAAACCGGTATTCTACAATATATAAAAATGTAAAAATCTGTGGTTAGAATAAATATTTTTTTTTACAATTTTTTTGTTTCTCTCATTTTGATAAAGGACTATAACTGCTGTAGATTTCCTGTAGAGTATTATCATACTATAACCATATCACAAGGCATTATGGGAAAGGAGCTGGGGAGCTCATGCGCCCTCTGTTGGATGTAACAGATCCTCAATTTGCTTTTGACTCACCGAGCCTTAAGACAGCAAAAGGGATTTTAGCCAAGCCAATTTCACGTATCTGCATACAGCGCTGTTTCCGGATTGTTGTCCTTCATTAGTACAGAGCAAAGTGAATTGGCTGGCTTAGTGGGAGGCAATGAGTGGGTTAGGGACAAGAATCTCTCACATTGAGGAGAGCACCAGTTAAGGTGTGTAGAGATTTTAATTGCCTTTTGCCCTCTACTTAGCATCTACATATCACAAGGCATTATGGGAAAGGAGCTGGGGAGCTCATGCGCCCTCTGTTGGATGTAACAGATCCTCAATTTGCTTTTGACTCACCGAGCCTTGAGACAGCAAAAGGGATTTTGTTACCCTTTCTGTAATTTAGAAAGAGTAAACTCTACATTGTGTAGGTCATCAATATTAGATGACCAGGTGGGTCCGAATCAGAGCAACCATATTGATCAGATTTTTGAAGGGACTACAGCTCTCTAGTTAGTGTTGAAGTCTTTTCATCAGGCCTGAGATGTCACACTCATCCATCACATGGCCTTTCTGGAGCTCAGTCTCATTTAATACCACTATATAATATATGGGGCTGTTCCTGGTATAGGATAGGTCATTAATACTTAAAGGGTCACTAAGTTTTAAACAAACTTTCTAGAAATCAATAGTACAGGCAACTATATGAAATTTTGTAATATGTCAGTGAAAAATGTTTATTTTTGTTCTTATTAGGATCTTTCCCTGCTCCACCTAACTCTGAAAATTCTGCTATATCTATCTTAAGAGTCATACAGATCAAATGACTCGGATTATACATATCTAAAGAAATCTTTGGGGAGGAGAAGAGGGTGGAGTGAGCAGATGGGAGACTGAGATAGAAGCAGAAACACAGGCTTTGTCTGATGCTGGAGCTAAGTAGGTGTTTTCTATCACAACCAATGTACTTAATTCACATCAGTACAGGTCAGTTCTTCTCTATATATATCCTCTATGGTCCTGGGGCTGTTTCTGAGTGAGAGAGATGGCTATGAAGCAGATTTCTTCTACTTACTGTGTGCACTATACGGCAGCTAGTCTCCACCTACCAGCTCAGAGAGAAATGCAAGCTACAGATAGAGCCTGCAAAGGGGAAAACTGCTGATGGTTTGTGTTAACACTGCTTTGGATGTGACGTCAAATTTCACTTGCAGTACAAAATAGGTAACTATGCGCCATTCTTGCAATCAGGCAATTCATCCATGCAGAGGTTTACCTCTGTGCATCTCTTACTGACATTCCAGTTTATCATTGTTCTCCCAACCACTGGGGCATGCAACATTAAACAATGCTTGTATCTCGATGTAGATGTGTAGCAAGGTGCCAGAGTCATAATCCAAGGTCTCCCAAGTTCAAGGATTCTGTCCCTCTACGTTTGTGACAAGTTACAAAACAGGCACATTGAGGAACAAGAGGCATCGCACAATCCTCCCACACAACTTGATTCGATTTTTGAGTTTTTATGTTGCTAAAAACTTTGCTTTCAATCTGGTTTTTATGCCACTCCTACAAGCCACAGACTGGAGCTAAAATAGGTAAGGTTAGGTTCACAATTGCGCTGGGCTCTCCGTCATTCAGATATGCCAATGGACTTGAATGACGGAGAGCCCATCTGCTAAGACAATAATTAGCTACGGACCCCATAAACTATAATGGGGTCTGCCGGGTGTCCGTCAGGTTTCCGCGTTTTTATACTAAAACCAGCAGAGAGAAAAGTCCTCCATGCAGGACTTTTCTCTCCACTGTTTTTCAGCAGATTATGAGGTGGAGTATTCTATGGAGATTCCAACGCTGATGTGTACCAGATCACGACAAGAAAAGACAAGGCAAGACAAGACAAGAGAAGAAATGACAAGACACACAGAGGTAAATAAGATGGAATAAGGGATCAAGTCAATCCTGGGTAGGTAAAGTGCAGTGCATCAGTACAGAACATACAAACATATTACAGTCTCTTGACTTGAGAGTAACATAGTAACATAGTAGATAAGGCTGGGTAAAGACACAAGTCCATCAAGTCCAACCTAAAGACAAAGTTGATCCAGAGGAAGGGAAAAAAAACGCACAAGGTTGACACAAATTGCCCAATCAGAGGAAAAAATTCCCTCCCAACTCCAAATATGACAATTGGACTAAGTCTCTAAATCAATATCCTATCCCAAAAATTTCTAGCTCCCTTAACCTATGATATTCTTACTTTCCAGAAAGGCATCCAGGCCCCACTCAAAGTTATACAAGTTATCAGTCATCACTACATCTTGTGGCAGTGAGTTCCATAGTCTCACCACTCTTATTGTAAAGAACCCCCACCTATGGCTATGCTAAAACTTATTTTCCTCTAGCTGTAGAGGTTGCCTCCCTGTCACAGTTACAGGCCTCGGTATGAAGAGATCATATGTTTGTACACCATAATCATTTTGCCCCTAAACTGCCTTTTTTAACAGAACACCCCCAAGTTTGATAATCTGTCTTTATACTGTAATCCACCCATCCCCTTAATTACCTTGGTGGAGCCATAAAACCACAACTGGCTGGACTAGGATGTGGAGTCCAAGTGATCCACAGGCTGTCATCCTTAAAGGGATATTCCAGACAAAGCAAATTACCCCCTATCCAAAGGATTGTGGGATTCGACCACTGGAACAACCAGCAAACGCGGGTACTGGAGTACTTTGCACCACAGTATTGAACAGGGTAGCAGGTGGACAGTGCATGCTAATCTATTAATTTCAATGGGACTGCTGGAGAAAGCCAAGGGCTGTGCTGTGCTGTTGACCTGCCCCTCCATTCAAAACTGGGGTGAAAAGAACTTCAGTTCTTGTGATCAGTGGGGTTCCAGCAGTCATAATCCCACTGATCAGAGAGTTACCACCTATCCTTTAGATAGAAGGTGGTGTCCAATAACCAATATCCCCACTGATAGGCTGTTTGAAGAAACTGCAGCATTTGTAACAGCTACATACCACTTCTTAACATTCACAGTGCCATACATTGTATAGTGGCTGTGCTTTTTATTGCAGCACAGCCCCATTCACTTCAATTGAACTAAGCTGCACACAAGCCTTGTGACCGATGAATGTGATGCATACCTCCCAACCACACCAGATTTAGTGGGACAGTCCCGGATTCCGGGTCCTGTCCCACTGTCCCGGTCGACAGGAGGTATGTCCATGATGAATCAGGAGCCGTCCATGGACAACTCCTGTTTCATCACTCTGTGTGAAGCACATCTCGGTGTGCTCCGGCCCCGGGAGCTGTAAGCGCGATGTGATGATGTCACTCACACCGCGTCTGCAGCTCCCTGAGCACTCCGGAAAGGGAGACCTCAGACAGAGCAGCAGGGGAGCGAGGAGAGGTGAGTATCAGTGTTTTTGTTATGTTAAACTTTGGGGGCAAATCAAAAGGTGACATTAAACTGGGGGAGGATCCAAAGGGGACATTAAACTGGGGGCAGATGGAGGGAGGGACATTAAATTGGGCAGTCTAGACAAACTTGTCTGCTTAAATCAAGTGGCAACTGGATGTCCATGCAAGCAATTTCATTAGGAGTGCAACCACTGAGAAGACTTAGGCTAGATATACATCTGCTTTGGGGAGTCTAGGAGACTCCACCGCAGATTCCGTCTATAATCAGGGAAGAGAAAAGTCCTGCACGGAGGACTTTTCTCTCTGCCACTTTCAGTATAAAACCGTTGGAAACCCAATGGACACCTGTCGGATACCATTATAGAGTTTGGGGTCCGTGGGTGTCCAGGGGTAACCACTTTTTTAGTGGACAGGCTCTCCGTCTTTCGGGTCCCCATATGGATCTGAATAAGATCAGAACACTAGTGTGAGCCTAGTGTCAGGAGAACAGCGCCAGAGAAAGAAGACAGTGCTTGCAGAACACATATCACTAAAATCTAAGTTTACAATTTAAAAAGAGACAACATTCTAAATCTGCATATAGGCCAAGACATTATTAGATAACATTTCATACAGTAAAGTAAAATATTCCATAGTATAAATAT
This sequence comes from Leptodactylus fallax, assembly GCA_947044405.1. Classification (NCBI taxonomy): domain Eukaryota; kingdom Metazoa; phylum Chordata; class Amphibia; order Anura; family Leptodactylidae; genus Leptodactylus; species Leptodactylus fallax. Next base: position 656,895 of record CAMRHE010000602.1, read on the forward strand.
ATTTAATTTTAGCTTAGTACTGCCACCATACATAGCACAAACTTCTGCCATTTTATCCATCACATATTATCATGTTGGAAAATTTGGACAGTGCATTCATAAAACATCATACAGATGAATAAAGTCCACCTTTGAAATCCAGAAATATGTTGGGGTTATACAATTAAGAAATAGAAGATGATATATAAATGACTATGTGGATATTTACTAATGGAACAACGTACATACATAGTAAGGTATAACTAAGACATTGTAAGCAGAGGTGTGTGAGATTAGGTTATTAACTTCAGAGGTATATGATAGAGGTCGTAGTGGTGTTCGGTGGTGTGACAAATATAATGGTCAACCAGTTGATAAAACCATATATTTGTATCCCATAATGGTTTATAGTTTCTATTTTATTCAAAAACATCAAAAAATGTAGTTTAAATGGGTCATGGTGCTCTATCGAATACAAGGCAAAGTGTCATACATTGCTTAGTGGTTGGTTATACCTGGTATTTCAGCTCAATCCCAGTCGCTTAAAGGGGTTTTTGAAAGAGCAATCTATTGCTTAGTAGTGATAGGTCACTTAAAAAAATGGATATGCAGTCACCAGGGATGTTAAGTGGTGAGTAGTGTATCTTTTACTTTATTACATATGCTGTTTTCTTTGTAAGCTCTTAAATTCTGGATGTTAAATATGCCATATCTTTAGACTGTCTAGTCTCCTTTTATACCATCTATTAGTTGTCTTACACTGAGCCATAATCTTATGACACAATTTTTGTACATTTTTGGTGCATTTAAGCCATAAACCCTTTTCAGGGAATGAGATGCACCTGTACAGTATGTGCAGAACTCCAAGCAGCAAGCTGCACCACCTCTGCTCCCAGCATGGGAACGGGCTCTTAAATAGCATGCCCCTTACCCTCCTGGGTAACCTAAGCAACTACTGATGTCAGTAAGTTGCACCATAGAAGAGCTACTCACAACTTCTCCCATGTTGCAAATTTTAGAAGCAATTCTGTTATACCTATTACAGGTGCATCTCAATAAATTAGAATATTTTTGAAACGTTCATTCATTTCAGTAATTCAATTCATAATCAGCGTCTTCCATGATTGTGCGTCCTACTGAACCAGACTGAGGGACCATTTAAAGGCTTAGGAAACCTTGGCAGGTGACACACTGAATTTACAATACTGAACTTTTTTACTATATTCTAATTTTCTTAGATTTAGGTTTTCATTACCTGTAATCCATAATCAACATTTACAGAAATAAAACACTTGAAATAGAACACTCTGTGTGTAAAGAATCTAGAAAATATAGGAGGTCACTTTTTAATTTAATTACTGAAAGAAATAAACGTTTCAAAGATATTCTAATTTATTGTAAATTATTGTATTGTTTTACCTGTAAGTACGTTCACACAGAGGAATCTACCACGGATTTGGAAGCGGATTCCACCCCCCAAATCTGAGGCAGATTCCAATCTGAATTTGCCTCCATTGTTTTTATGGGAGGCAGAGATCATAGCAGGATGCTAAAAAAATCAGAGTCCCTGCCAATAACGCCCATTTTCTGCCATGTCAACTTATCTTAAGAGTCATAATATGATGAGAACAACAGTGTGATGACCTGCACCAGCAGCCAAGGTGACATGCAGTAATCAGTACTCTGCAAGCCATATACCAACAAAGCACAATATGCAACACAACCTGAGTAACAGCTAGAGCGAGCCAAGCTGAGTCATACTGCACTGGGGCTGCACGCAAAGTGTAAACAGTGACTGAACACCTCCTCTACCTACCTACACAACTGTTTGTGTGAACCATAGGGATAACTGTTAGCTAACTTACATCCACATTATCTTATATCTGAACTCCCAGTGCTGCTTTACAGATCTAGAATACCAGGGAACAAATATGGCAAACCTCAATATTATAAATAGAAATGGGTGACCAGTTCGTAACCTAGCAGATTCAACCCGAAATTCACAGAAATTTCCAAATAAAGCACAACTTTTTGTAATTTGTTTCAGATGAACCAGCAAATATGACTTCCACCACGTGAAATGTGAGGAAGAAACAGAGAGCAAGAGGGTCACATGATCTGTGAACCAGGTGGGCATTCCAATAATCCTTTGCATTAGCCTCTCAGTCAATTAAGAGGGGCTGTGGATGGAGAGGTCACAGAGATGTCATAGGCACTATGTTTAACCCCTTCCCAGCATCCATCATAATAGTTGGGTCTTTAAAAATGGCGGCTGTTCAGGAGGTGAGCGCCTGCTTTAGCCACAGGTCTCCATTTTATTATACAGTGAAGACTCAGTGTCAGGATAATTTCCAGCACTGATCACAGGTATTAACTCTCCTAATGACATGGTAAAAAATGGCCAAGGTGCCATTTTCCCCGTGGCGCATGGGTGCTGACTGTTTGGGGTGGATTTTCATCTTCCGGAATGAGATCCGGTGGTAGAGATCTGTTACCATGACAGGCGGGAGCCTATTGAAGGTTGACTTGTCATTAAATTACAAGTGCATCTCAATAAATTAGAATATCATCGAAAAGTTATTTTTTTTTTTAGTAATTCAATTGAAAAAGTGAAACACATATATTATATTGAGTCATTACAAACAGAGTGAACTATTTCAAGTGTTTATTTATGTTAATGTTGATGATTATGGCTTACAGCCAAGGAAAACCCAAAAGTTATTATCTTAGAAAATTAGAATAATTAACCCAAAACAGCTGCAAAGGCTTCCTAAGCGTTTAAAAAGGTCCCTTAGTCTGGTTCAGTAGGCAACACAATCATGGGGAAGACTACTGACTTGACAGATGTCCAGAAGGCAGTCATTGATACACTCCACGAGGAGGGTAAGCCACAAAAGGTCATTGCTAAAGAAGCTGGCTGTTCACAGAGTGCTGTATTAAAGCTTATTAATGGAAAGTTGAGAGGAAAGAAAAAGTGTGGTAGAAAAAGGTGCACAAGCAACCGGGATAACCGCAGCCTTGATAGGATTGTTAAGAAAAGGCCATTCAAAAATTTGGGAGAGATTCACAAGGAGTGGACTGGTGCTGGAGTCAGTGCTTCAAGAGCCACCACACACAGATGTATCCAGGACATGGGCTACAAGTGTCGCATTCCATGTGTCAAGCCACTCATTTTCCAACAGGACTTGGCACCTGTCCACACTGCCAAAAACACCAATACCTGGTTTAATAACCACAGTATCATTGTGCTTGAATGGCAAGCAAACTCGCCTGACCTCTATTGTCAAGAGGAAGATGAGAGACACCAGACCCAACAATGCAGACGAGCTGAAGGCTGCTATCAAAGCAACCTGGGCTTCCATAACACCTCTGCAGTGCCACAGGCTGATCGCCTCCATGCCACGCCGCATTGATGCAGACCAAGTATTAGCATTAGCATTGCAGTGTATTGTATTAATGATCAGACCCCCTGGGGTTCAAGAGCTTCTTGACCATCTTGGTCACCACCTTGCAGCTGTTGGGCGTCCACATAAACTATCTTATCTACAAGAAGAACTGGAGAAAGATGAGGAACTGGGTCTGGATTGTGGTGGTCCTGGACTTGAGGAAAAGCAAAAGGAAGAGGAGGTGGGTGGTAGGATGAGGAAGCCTGCATCAAATATATCCAACTCCTTCTCACATTCTCAGGTCACTTATTTTATTTATTTTTTTAACAAAAACAAGAAAGTTGAGATTCAAATTGAAAATCTCTCATAGGTTAAGGCCCCATGTAGCGGGCCGCAGTGAAAAAGTGCTGCGGGAAAAAACACGGCGGAAATCTGCAATGTGTGGATGGGATTCGCCACTTTGCAGTGACTGTAAAGTGCCGCGTTTTTTGCCACATAGGGCCCCGGCCATAAGTTTGACAAAAAAGATTTTTGTTTTTAGGTAAAATTGCACAGCAAAATTGTAGGACCATTAATTCCATGCTTGTTCTGTATATATCGTATTTTTCAGACTATAAGACGCACCTAGATTTTAGAGGAGGAAAATAGGAAAAAAAATTTTGAAGCAAGAAATGTGGTAAAATATTTAATAAAATAAGTAACATGGGAGTTGTAGTTTTGCAACAACTGCAAGGTCACATTGACAGGTGGACCTGCAGTGGAATTTGCTTATGTTAATGTTAACCCCTTCTCGCTGGTGGCATTTTTCGATTTCCGTTTATGACTCTCTGCCTTCTAAACCCCATAGCTTTTTTATTTTTGTATTCACAGAGCCATATGAGGGCTTAATGTTTGCAGGACAAATTGTTCTTCATAACAGTACCATTTATTATTCTGTACACTGTACTGGGAACCTGGAAAACAATTCAGAATGGGGTGGAATTGGAGAAAAAGTGTATTCACTAAGCGACCAAAATGACATGTCACCTTTATTTTATGTTTCAGTATGATCCTGTAGATACCAAATTTATATAGTTTTATTTACATTTTAACCCCTTAACAAAAATCCAAAACTTTGCAAAAACAATTTTTTTTTCTTGAAGTCACCATATTCTAACAACTGTAACTTTTTTTTTTATAATTCTGTGTATGTGGATGCATACGGTGTCTTTTTTTGAGGGGTCAGGTGTACTTTTTAGTTAGAGCATTTTGGGGAATATCGATTGCTTTGATCACCTTTTAATTCAAATTTTTATCAGAGGCGAAACAGCGAAAAAAAACAGTTTTTTCCCGCAACGGCGGTCACCATACTGGAAAAATATTTCTATAAGTTTTTAGACTGGGCATTTGTAGAAACAGGGATACCTAATATGTATGTGGTTCACAGTATTTTTTAAGTTTTATATGTATTCTAGGGAAAGGCAGGTGATTTGAACTTTTACTTTTTTATTTTTTTTTATATTTTTTAAAAAACATTTTTATTTTTTTTTACTATTTTATTAGCTCCCCCCCCCCTTAGGGAACTTGAACCTGCAATCATTTGATTGCAAGTCCCATAGACTACAGTACAACTTTATTGCAGTCTAAGAGAGATTTGCTACATTAATATTGAGGCTGGTCATAGACAAGCCTCAATAGTAATATTCCTATGACAAGCCTGGGAGCCTTCATACGAATGTGTCAGAAGAACAGGTCGCCTCCTGCGATCTCGACGCGCAGGAGCTGCCTGCAACATGAAAGGGCCCCAGGGCCCTGGGGCAGTTTTAATACTTTAATCATGGGCATTAGCTCCGGGTCTCCACTTTATATTCCAGAGGTGACCCGGTAGTTATGGCCACCATTATCTTTAAAGACCCAGCATCCGCCGTAATAGTACAGCAGATGTTGGGAAGGGTTTCACACCGCCGGGATACCCTATCCTCCCAGCCCAGGGACTGCAGCATGGCGCCATCACTGCCTCCGCTTTTCCCCCCACATTCAGAGTGCATTCGGACTATAAGACTATATATGTCTTGTGAGGTGTATATATGTGCTGTGAACTGAATCTATGTATGTTTTGTTTGTAGCGTAAAGTATCATGTGTTTCTGCACTTTATACAGACAATGCACAGTACTACTTCTCTTGCATTGCATATGCAATGCACAGTACCACTTCTCTTGTCCTGTATGCAGGATGTACACTGACAAGCAAAAGGGTAACAATAATTTGAACTTTTGACTTTCAGGCTCCATGTCTCACCATCCACTACAGCTTTGAATGTGAGACTACCATCATTTTATAGACAATCACCTTGGCTATCTCATACATAAATTTGACTTGCAACTATTTAGCATATGATTAGTTATGCAGATTCTTGTCATGTAACTGCATTGTTACTGTTTTGCTCACAAAAATCTATATTTAAATTTTTATTATTTTGTTAGTATTTTATACCCATAGTACTCGAGTGTACAAAATAACTCGTCTTGTAGGATACTCACATATAGCTCAGCACTGAGACCACCATTGATCCTGGTAAAGAATCCAATGCTTTTGGCTGACAGACCACTATCGATGAGCTGGATGATGCTGTTTCTCTTTTCTTAGGATATCGTTTTCATGGCTGATCCTCAATTTGAACCAGTGACCTTTCTCTTGGGACTCATTCTAATAACACAATGAGCTATTAGGGAATGTGAGAACAGATTGTAATTTGTAGAAAAAGATTTTTCCACCACCAGGAGCAAAACAGTAACAATGTAGTTACATGACAGCAATCTGCATAACTAATCATATGCTAATTAGTTGCAAGTCACATTTACGTATGAGATAGCCAAGATGATTGTCTATAAAATGATGGCAGTCTCACGTTCGAAGCTGTAGTGCAGGGGTGTCAAACTCATTTTCTCCGGGGGCCACTTCAGCCTCACGGGGTACCTTGAAGGGCCAAGATTATTTTACACGTGTATAAAAGTAACTTCTCCTTAACAGTTAAGCGAGCTATTAAGGAATAATTACATTTGTACATTACTACTGTTACAATCAGCCCTTTGAGGTCAACCAGGAAGAACATAATGTATTGTTAAAACCTAAGACATTGACATGTTACATACTATCCTCATCCTTTTCTGAATATATAAAAAATTAAGCACTATACAAATACTGTTTACCCCTGCAAACGGTATTATGCTCTATAGTTGCCTCTGCACATGGTATTACGCCCCACAGCGGCCCCTGCAAACGGTATTATGCTCTATAGTTGCCTCTGCACATGGTATTATGCTCCATAGTTGCCCCTGCACACGGTATTATGCTCCATAGTTGCCCCTGCACACGGTATTATGCTCCATAGTTGCCCCTGCACACGGTATTATGCTCCATAGTTGCCCCTGCACACGGTATTATGCTCCATAGCGGCCACTGCACACGTTATTATGCTCCATAGTGGCCCCTGCAATCGGTATTATGCTCCTTAGTGGCCCCTGCACACGGTATTATGCTCAATAGTGGCCCCTGCACACGTTATTATGCTCCATAGTGGCCCCTGCAATCGGTATTATGCTCCTTAGTGGCCCCTGCATTGGTATTATGCCCCTTAGTGGCCCCTGCAAATGGTATTATAGTCCATAGTGGCCCCTGCACATGGTATTATGCCCCATAGTGACCCCCCCACCCATGAACTATTATTATACTCTGGGGTCTTTTCAGACCCTATCCCTGCGTTCGGCCTTCTTCAATGTCGCACAGACCGGCGTCGCGACATAATGACGTCGGCCTGGCTCACGTGACGCCTGAGACGTCACCAAAGAAGGCCGAAGCCTGCTGGGAGCAGCATCGGATCGCCGGAGAGGTGAGTAACTCTGGTTTTTATGTTTATCACCTCCCCGGGGTCTCCAATTATTATACTCCGGGGTCTGAAAAGCCCCCGGAGTATAATAATAGTAGTATTTGATGGGGTTCGCGGGCCGTGGCCTCACTTACCATCCCCGCTCCTGCACACAGCCGCTTCTGCGTCCATAGCAGAAGGGGAAGCGGGGGGCGGCCACGACCAGCAGCGGGGATCGATAAGTAAATAGGCCGTTACGTGCCGGGAATACTCCAGCAGGCAACGGCCTATTTATAAATATAAAAAAAACTTATCTTCACCTACCTGCGATGCCTTGATACAGCCGCCTCCTCTTCTTGTCTGCGTGTCAGCGTAGGCGGCGTGATGACGTCATTGTATCGCCGCCTGCGCTGACATGCAGAGGTCTTGTAAACCAGCCCAGGACAGGTATCGCGCAGCTTTGTTTTTTTTTTTTTAAGCGGCCTGTCCTGGGCTGGTTTACATTACATAATGTACATAGACAATAAAAAATGCCGCGGCCCTACGGGCCAGATAAGTGCCGGGCCGGATAACAGAAGGCAGCGAGCCGGATTCGGCCCGCGGGCCTTGTGTTTGACAACTGTGCTGTAGTGGATGGTGAGTTCAAAACATTGTTACCCTTTTGCTTGTCAGTATATTACTCTGTATCTGCTCTGATTTAGGGTGGAGGGAGGATATTATTAGGGGAGCCTTTTCACTTCTTGCCTCAGACAGCAGAAAGGCTAGGTACGGTCTTTCCATACTATTGGTGCCATTGGTTGCATAATAAGAAAAAAACTAAAGTAAATAAATCCCCCTCCCCCATTGGCTCATCCATGAGCCATTGGCTCATCCAATACATGTGCAGCATTGCTGTAACATCTGCTCCCATAAACAGATCATTTCTGGCTTTTTATATACATTTTTTTAAAGCCACTTCTTAACTTTTCAGCCAGGCACACTGCCACAAATTTTCTTCAAAATAACACCAAACCTATTGCAGTTGCAAGTTCCCAAAACCAGAATTTTTGGAGTGCTTGTAAAAGCAACTACTTCTTCCAATACATCTACCTTGTATGTATGAAAACATAGACAGGCAGCTTTCCTCAAAACTGGCTAATTTTTGTGGCATTTTTCATTTTAAAAAGTGTAAAAAAAATGTGACAGTACAGCATGTGGTTAAACAAGCAGTTTATTTCCACTGTCTAACATCTGTTTTCCCTTAGACATATATAGTAGTACTATATAGCAAACTAAATTACCACAGGTTTTACACTTTCTCCTTGTCACTTGTCTTTTGTAGCTTCTTTGCTGCCTTGTAATAATTGAGAAAACAATGAATTTAAAGGTGTATCAAAACAGTTTACGAGAGAATTTAAGGCAGTAATCTATGACATCATGCTGAATAAAACTTGGGTGATGCAACAATAGAATACCCCAAAGCACACAAGGAAATCAACTAAAGAATTATTGAAAAAGATTTGCATTTTGAATGACCAAGTCAGAGTCCAAACCTTAACCCTATCGAGATACTATGGCAAGAATTGAAAAAGGCTGTATATGCAAGGCATTCCTGAAACTATGAACTGAAACCTGTTTGCAGGGATTAGTGGTCAAAATTCTTCCTTAACATTAAACTAATCTTATTTGCAGCTGCATTTGGTGGAGGCGATTGCTACTAAAGAGGGATCTAGTGTTATTAAATTCAAGGGTTTATATACCTTTTCCCCTGCACTGTGAATTCACTTCATGGGTTCAGTTAGAGACATGAAGAGTACAGCTGTTTATGTGTTGTTAGTTTAGTCACATTGGGACAGATTCAATAAGACTAAAGTTTTGTATGGGACTGGTTGATTTATGAACAGGCTCCAGTCACTTTGGCATAAATTGTCCCTTTTTGTGGTTTTTTTTCTGCCCTGTGCTTTATTTATGAAGCATTTGCACCATTTTCCAGATGTTAAGCTGCCTTCGCCACTTTTGCTTTTTGTCAGGAAAAGGGGCGTGGCCTAAATGGAGATCCTGCATTTATGACTTGCATGTTTTTCAATACGGGCAAGACAAGATGAAAAAGCACTCCAGTACATGGGCAGCATAAAAAAGGCCATCGGGTCATACTGCATTAAAAAGGAGCAAAGTGCACATAGCTTATAAAGGCACATATAAACTAACATTTCTAGAACATTTAAGGAGGTGTGCCTACATCAGAAATACACACCACAGTAAAACTAGTTTAAAAAAAAGGCACACCTGTGAAAAATGTGGACAAAAAAGGGGCAGATGATAAATAACAACCATAGTGTCAGTCTGAGTTGTGACTGCTAAATAATGGAGTAAACACAGCTAGTTTGCAATATACTAATAAAAAAACATGGATATGCAGCAAAACATGGCATACATGTGTGATTCCGCTGCTAAGATTAACATGCTGCATTTTTCAAAAATGCAGCTTTTTTTCCCACAATGTGTGGATGAAATTAAACAAAATCTCATTCTTTGCTAGTACTATAAAACGCAATTTTTTTCTGTCGCATTTTCGCTGCAGCCAAAAAACGCTATGTTTACGCAATGTGGAGCATTAGCCTAAAAGATGTCAATCTATGCAAGGCAGAACCAAGGCTGCCCAATATTTGCCAAGTGCTGGTTTAATTGATGTAGTAATAATGATCTTACCTTATTCATATCAAATGTACGAAACATTTGTTCTATGTAGCTGTTGGCTTCTCCACTTAATCCTCGTAAACCAAAAAACTGCTTGAATTCATGTAGGGTTAGCTGCCCTGATGGACATTCAGTCATGAACTTCTTGTACCAGTGGTGGATTTCCACTGCCTGCAGGTCATCCACAGTGGAGCTACTTGTATTACCCATTACTTTTTAGGTTTGTGTTCTCTTTATGTGGGTTTTTCTTAAGACTGCAATATTTATTCACAGCTCTTGAGGCTTTCTTCAAGTCGAAAGTAAAGGCTTTGTATTTCGGCACAAGAATAAGTCAGAATATTAGGCTTTTAACTGATTAAACAGTTACACTTATACTTTAAGTCCAGATAATTCTTTCAGCTTCTTGGTCTAATTTCAGTACCAGATGTGGTTAAGATGCAAGACAAAAATAACGTAGGGTGTTCTGTATTCTGGGGTCTCTCCGATACTGGCAGTCCCCTCAGCACAGTTCCCCTACTAAAGGTCTGAAATGTTGTATAGAGGCTTTTAAACTGACCCTGGGACCTCTTGGCAGTCATCGGATGCTTAATCCAACCTGATGCCATCCAAAGAAGGAGTGTATACATGAACCAAGACATAACGAGTGTCAAGGTTAATCTCTGTCTTCAAGAGATTATTAGATTTATTTTAGAGTCCCTGGCCTGTTTATCTCATTGTATTTCTTGTCCCATAAACAAAATGTTTTATAACACTATGACCTGCATTCAGCCTCTGCTATATCATAATCGGAAACAACATTATCAACCACAAAAAAACATAATATTGGCCTGACTAGCATGGTATTTAGACAATATTCCAAAGATGTAAATTTCATTTTATACAAGTACTCAGGCAAATAATACAGTCTAAACAATGTACAAATGAGATAATCAGTGAGCCAGACTACAATATATGTGTCGTAACTCACCTAGCATATGAGATCATTGCTGTGTGGTGAAGCCCATCAAATACTAATTCCACCTTGAAAATCTTTAGACTATAAACCTAACGATCCAAGGCTCTAGTATACTTAAATACATTTCAGAAATGTATTCTTTGAACCTGGGGTGCACAAACATTTTGAGGGCCACCACCAGATTGAACAACTTTAAATGTTTACAATAAAAGTTAACTTTCTTAGGTTTACAGTACCTGATAGTAGTACTAGCCACAGTGTCCTATAACAGTGACAGCCACAGTGCCCCATTACAGTGTCAGATGTATCTCCATGCTTATGGGTATGAGCTCCATAACAGTAGACAGAAGTCATAGCACACACCTTAAGAGCCATATCAAAAAAAGTATTATGTTTTTCATTTTTCCAAGGAGTATAGGTAATATTCAATATTTCACATCACAATGCCATATCATATGGTAAACATCTGTATAATATATGAGATGCAAATAAAAAAAAATAGTATATGCAACGTTTTCGTCAGTCCATGACCTTAGTCTAGCTTGATCTGAGGACATAACATATGAAAAAACAACATAAGTATAAATTATATACAGTGGGGAAAAAAAAGTATTTAGTCAGCCACCAATTGTGCAAGTTCTCCCACTTAAAAAGATGAGAGAGGCCTGTAATTGACATCATAGGTAGACCTCAACTATGAGACAAAATGAGAAAACAAATCCAGAAAATCACATTGTCTGATTTTTAAAGAATTTATTTGCAAATTAAGGTGGGAAATAAGTATTTGGTTAATAACAAAAGTTTATCTCAATACTTTGTTATATATCCTTTGTTGGCAATGACAGAGGTCAAACGTTTTCTGTAAGTCTTCACAAGGTTGGCACACACTGTTGCTGGTATGTTGGCCCATTCCTCCATGCAGATCTCCTCTAGAGCAGTGATGTTTTGGGGCTGTCGCTGGGCAATACGGACTTTCAACTCCCTCCAAAGGTTTTCTATGGGGTTGAGATCTGGAGACTGGCTAGGCCACTCCAGGACCTTGAAATGCTTCTTACGAAGCCGCTCCTTCGTTGAACTGGCGGTGTGCTTGGGATCATTGTCATGCTGAAAGACCCAGCCACATTTCATCTTCAATGCCCTTGCTGATGAAAGGTTTGCACTCAAAATCTACGAATACATGGCCCCATTCATTCTTTCATGTACACAGATCAGTCGTCCTGGTTCCTTTGCAGAGAAACAGCCCCAAAGCATGATGTTGCCACCCCCATGCTTCACAGTAGGTATGGTGTTCTTTGCATGCAACTCAGCATTCACTCTCCTCCAAACACGACGAGTTGTGTTTCTTCCAAACAGTTCTACTTTGGTTTCATCTGACCATATGACATTCTCCCAATACTCTTCTGGAACATCCAAATGCTCTCTAGCAAACTTCAGACGGGCCCGGATATGTACTGGCTTAAGCAGAGGAACATGTCTGGCACTGCAGGATCTGAGTCCCTGGAGGCGTAGTGTGTTACTGACGGTAGCCTTTGTTACGTTAGTCCCAGCTTTCTGCAGGTCATTCACTAGGTCCCCCGTGTGGTTCTGGGATTTTTGCTCAACGTTCTTGTGATCATTTTGATCTCACAGGGTGAGATCTTGTGTGGAGCCCCTGTTCGAGGGAGATTATCAGTGGTCTTGAATGTCTTCCATTTTCTAATTATTGCTCCCACAGTTGATTTCTTCACACCAAGCTGCTTGCCTATTGCAGATTCAGTCTTCCCAGCCTGGTGCAGGTCTACAATTTTGTTTCTGGTGTCCTTCCACAGCTCTTTGGTCTTCGCCATAGTGGAATTTGGAGTGTGACTGTTTGAGGTTGTTTACAGGTGTCTTTTATACTGATAACAATGTCAAACAGGTGCCATTACTACAGGTAATGAGTGGAGGACAGAGGAGCCTCTTAAAGAAGAAGTTACAGGTCTGTGAGAGCCAGAAATCTTGCTTGTTTGTAGGTGACCAAATACTTATTTTTCACCATAATTTGCAAATAAATTCTTAAAAAATAAGACAATGTGATTTTCTAGATATGTTTTCTCATTTTGTCTCTCATAGTTGAGGTCTACCTATGATGTCAATTACAGGCCGCCTCATCTTTTTAAGTGGGAGAACTTGCAAAATTGGTGGCTGACTAAATACTTTTTTTCCCCACTGTATACACAAGAAAATGGTATTGGATTATATTGTTAAAGCTTAGTATGAGTGCAAAATTGTAACTGTATGGACTATGATTATTATCAGGGCACGTGATATGAGCAAAATAGCATATAACTAGAAGGAAAAACTAAGGGGAAAGGATGAAAAGTAGGAAAAAAGAGGGGGTGGGGATACAAAACTTAACCAGAGAGGTCAAGGGTAGGAAGAAAATCAAGAGCAGAGGAAGAGAAGAAGAAGTAGAGAAAGAGCAAACGAAGTGTAAGAGGGAGAAGAAAAGAGGTAGGAGTGGAAAGAGGGGGAGGAAAAGTAGAAGAGCAAAGGGGCATATGATAAAGACCTTCAGGAGAGAAATATATAAGTAAGGCAAAAAGTATATGAGACTGAGCTGAGAGAAGAAGGAAAAGCAGGACAAACGGGGTCAAATATCTGCTTAACCCCTTTCCCGCCAGTGACATTTTTCGATTTTAATTTTTGACTCCCAGTCTTCCAAACCCCATAACTTTTTTATCTTTCCATTCACAGAGCCATATGAGGGCTTAATGTTTGTAGAACAAATTGTTCTTCATAATGGTACCATTTATTATTCTGTATAATGTACTGGGAAGCTGGAAAAAAATTCTGAATAGGGTGGAATTGGAGAAAAAGTGCATTTGTGCGACTTCCTTACGGGCTTCGTTTTTACGATGTTCACTCTGCAGCTAAAATGACATGTCACCTGTATTCTATGTTTTGGTACAATTCCGGGTATACTAAATTTATATAGTTTTATTTACATTTTAACCCCTTAACAAAAAACTAAAACTTTGCAAAAAAAAAAAAAAAATTCTAAAAGTTGCCATATAGTTTAGTATAGTAGTTTTATTATATTTCCGTGTACGGGCATGCACATCTTTTTTTGCGGGGCCAGGTGTCCTTTTTAGTTATACTATTTTGGGAAAGGTCCATAATAAGCTTTACACCATATAATCCCATGCCATTTTCTTTTGTATATATAATTTTAATTATGTTGTTTTTCATATGTTATGTCCTCAGATTAATCCAGACTAAGGTCATGGACTGACCAAAACATTCCAAGTACTATTTTTTTTATCTGAATTTCTAATATTATACATATGTTTACCATATGATATGGCATTGTGATGGGTAATATTGAACATTACACATACTGCTTGGAAAATGAAAAATAAATATAATAAATTTTTATATAGCACTTAAGAAGTGTGCTGTGGCACTATATAGCGGGTTGGAGAATCCTTCTACAAGCACCACCATCAATACTATTATTGAGTGTGTGGGACCAGCGATATATATCCATAATTGCACCATAACAGTGACAGCACAGTGTCCCCATTCCACAGAGACAATGCCAAAAGAAATGGAGGAGGAATACATAAAATCCTGACTCCGGCTATTGCTAGGGCTGCCAAGACCAGAAGTAGGAGTGTTGCTGTTACCACCCACATTTTTATTGTTAGTATTAGTACTTCCACTGGTGCATGACATGACAGCAGCATGTTTCCTACTCCTACTTTAGCCTGTCCCCTGCCCTGTTTTTTTCCACTTATTTTCCTTCAATGCTTATACAATAGTGATTGGCAACAATTCTGACACTGCATGTATTTGTTTTGTTTTTTACAAAAAACTAGTTGAAGAAAATTAGGAAAAAATGAGCTTTAGCCTTGAAAGGGTAATCTTGATAGGGTTAAGGGGAGTTCACACTACCATTACTAATGTCCATTGCTGTATTCTGTCATAGGGTGACAGCAACAGACATTAGCTGTCCCATTGACACTAAAGTAAACAACATGACGAATGCTAGCTTCCATCAAGTTAGTTTACTTTTGTAACTGAAGATAAAGTCCTGCATACACTATTTAAATAAAAAAGCAGATGAGGTTTAGCAACAAAAAGTTGTCCTAGTCTGTAAGAACTACACTAGAACACTCTGCACTAGTCAGCTTATTTTTTTTTTTTTTTTTGCCATGATAATGGCAGTATTTCTGTGTTGGTTCACAAAAAGCAATATTACCAACAAAATGAGATTTTACATCAAAAGGACAGACATTGTCAAAAATAAAGACACTCTGTGGACAGTGAGATTACTGGCATGCCAATGAAAGGGTGACCTGTCCAGTGTATGTTTAACACAGTGAAAACTGCAGTCACACACTACACTGTGAAGAAATCCCACACTCCTATAATTTTTCTGTCTAGCTGTCTAATATTAAATGACTAAACTGTACTCCACTAGTCCTCCTATAATTCCGTAGTCCTATTGCAATGTTGGTGTTGTTTTCTTGCTAGCAATAGCAGGAATTGCCTGTCTGACCCTGTTAGGATTTATTGTAGTAATCCCTTTTAGGTTCACACCAGCTTGAGAGAGAGAGAGAGAGAGAGAGAGAGAGACCATAATGGAGTATGATAGAACTGGATATTTTACTCAAGAACTTCTTCAGCGAGTAGTTCAGTACAGATATCTGATACAGCCTCTTTATTAACAGGAACTCAGGCAAACTGGTAGCTCAAACAGTTATTAACGGTGTCAGTCTCTTTCTAGGCACCAATGCACTCCTAGTGATCAGCCAGTGTACGAGGTATATATATTTATAGTCCTCTTACATGCCAAGTAATACAACACTTAACTTTATGGTTTCCCTCTGGTTCTTCCTGGGCAGAGGATGAATCTCCTGCAGTGATAATGTTTCAGGTCTGTGCTGACATCCCTACAAGGTATTGTGTGATTAGTTTATATCTTAATTTTGTGCTGACAGACTCCCTTTAACATCGAGTGACGTTTCGGTCCGTACACATTCATCAGACTCGATGAATATGTATAGTAGCCTTCAGGTATGGTGCTGTGACCACTCTGGAATGGCCCTCATTCGTTTTTTTTGTGCCTGAGAGTTGCAATCACCCCATTATTTTACATTACTTGCAATATTGCAGGGCAACACAGCGATCTCTGGCCACAAAATGAGTGTCAAGTCCAAAATTTCCATGTAACTTTAGCCTAAAGGGGTTGGTTATTCCACGACATACATTTATCATCTATGCACAGGATAGATAATAAATGTATTATTTCTGAGCGGCTGGCCACTGGAGGTCTTAAGCAGAAGCACATAAATGGAGTGGTGACTCCATTCAGTGCTTATGGAACTGATGCAGATCCCTAAACGCTGTACAGTAAATACAGATGGGGCTTCCAAAGTTCAATCCTTACATAGCTGAAAAATCAAAGTGCTGCACATGCAAGCGGTTACAATGTAGGAATGTAAAGTCTTGTACTGTTGGCTTCATGTGTTCCCCTATGGAGGTTGCTGCATACATCCACCGTCTCCTCCAACTTTCTAATTTGCCCATCAGCAGGGATCGGAGCAGGAAACCCAGGCTGACAGGTTTGATTTTTATCAAAAAGATCATCATTCTGGGCTTATTTTTCTGCTTCCCTCCAGGTAGGCATTATGCTTTTCTGCCCCATTGTTTTCATATTATCATGCCTGCACTGCCAGCTCCTCCTGGAACTGCGTGGATTAAAACTATCTTTACTATCTGGAGCCGTCCAGTTGGATATGTGGGGGAATAATCGCTTTAGATGCCAATTTAGCTCTGCTACATCAATCGCTTTGCTGGCAGAGAACAGAAATAATCGTGAGCACAGCTTTCATACTCTCGCTGTGTAAACCGCAGGCGCAGCAAAGTCCAATGAATCGTAACCAACATGTCAGAGGCAGTGTCCGGCTTCTCTACCAAGTAAAACATGCTGAACTTGTGTCACTGCTTGTGATTGGTCCGGCAGAGCACACGCCTTCTTGTAGGTGGACGCGTGACGTCATTGTATTAATAGTGATCGCAGTCTTCTGATTGATCATGAATGTGGCAGTGGGCGGATTAAATAGGATACACATTCAATTGGCTAATGGCTAAAATAGTTCACACCTACTGGGCGGGGACAAGTGAGGACCGTCACGCTGATTGGTGAACTGTCTGAAAGAAGGCGGAGTACTCGGTTCATCCGGAAATGCTGTGTTGCTGATGTGGCCAGAGGCGGAGCCGCAAATAAGGAATACGGGAAGAATTCTGTGTGAACTAAGGCGAACACGAGAAACCTTGAAAAGACAAGAGTGGGGCATACGTCCAGGGTGATCCGGGAAGAGGTAATTGCAAGGGAGAGCATAGCTTCTCTTTATACTGCATATAGCTAATGCTGGAACAAGCCTTTCATCTTCTCCCTGACTATGCAGAACACAGCCTTGTATACCCTGGGCACCCTGCTATATGTGATGCAGGCACTCTACCCTATCAACAATTCCTGCACTTATACGCAGGTTACCACTAGCCACATGAGTGCCTTTCAGGTCCACTTCAATGCAGACCACCGTTATTTTTTTATAGTGGTCCTACCTGTACCATACTATTTTGGGGCACAATACTATCTGTAGCATACCTTGTAGGGAGCATGAAACAAGCCATAGCATACTGTGTTGGGGAGCATGATAATACCCACAGCATACCTTGTAGGGAGCATGATAGTACCTTCAACATACTGTGCAATGGTCATGGAGCATGATACAAGCCATAGCATACTGTGTTGGGGAGCATAATAATACCCACAGCATACCTTGTAGGGGGCATGATAGTACCCGCAGCATACTGCGTAGTGGTCAAGATACATACATGCAGTATACCTTGTAGTGGTCATGATACTACATGCAGCATACCTTGTAGTGGTCATGATACTACCTGCAGCATACCTTGCAGGGGTCATGATACTACCCGCAGCATACTGTGTAGTGGTCATGATAGTACCCGCAGCATACTGTATAGTGGTCATGATACTGCCTGCAGCATACTGTGTAGTGGTCATGATATTGCCCACAGCATAATGTGTAGTGGTCATGATATTGCCTGCAGCATACTGTGTAGTGGTCATGACACTACTCGCAGCATGCTGTGTAGTGGTCATGATACTGCCCGCAGCATACTGTGTAGTGGTCATGACTCATGATACTGCCTGCAGCATACTGTGTAGTGGTCATGATACTACCCACAGCATACTGTGTACTGGTCATGATATTACCCGCAAGCATACTGGTCATTATAATACCCACAGCATATCAAGTAGGGGACATGATACTACCTGCAGCAAGCCATTTAGGGGCATGGTACTACCCGTGGCATATTATTTTGGGGTGTGATGCCACTTGCAGCATACCATGTAGGGTGCATTATACTACCCGTAGCATACTGTGTAGAGGTCATGATACCACTTGCAGTATACTGTCTGGGGGCATGATAGTTCCCATAGCATACTATTTGGGAGCATGATCCTCCCTGTAGCATACAGTTTGGGGGCATAATACTACCCCTGTTTAGTTGAACATGTTACTGCCACCTTCTGGTGATCAGCAGATGAGGATATTTGATCACTGTGTCTGCAGTATTACTGTTTATCATCTTCTCACTTTGAGTAACTACATTATCAACCATGGTACTGCCTGTACCTCCAACATTACACTGCAACAGCATCACTACACCCACAGTGACAGCTTTTACTTAGAAGTGGTGTCATAGTCTCATACTGTCACTTCCAACGCAGGGCATTTCTACCTGGTACCCTGTACTACAGATACGTATGCTGCTGCCTTCCAGGTTTCCTTGTTTTTGGCAAAATTGTCTCCAGAAATGGAGGCCTTGAAACTTTATTCTTTTTTTACAGTATGCAATAGAAGAATCCTGCTACTAGCATTCCTTCAGAGAATGATTATAAGCCACAAAGTTTCTGTGTCCCAGAACCTGGCACTGTATTGAAATGTGTGCTGATATGCCCCATGTTTTACCTAGAAACCCAGAAAATGGTGTTGACTCCTATAAAAAACAGTTTTTGCATCAAAGAACTTGGAATGTTTGACCTATTGATAGTAGACAACACCCCGTGCCATCACATCTGCTATATATTACTTATGAAAAAAAGAACATGGCATATCATGCAAAAGAGGGCAGATCATAGAGAAAAAAAAATATCCCCTTCAAATAGAAATATATCCTTGAGTATCTAATACGCCTACCAAGAAAAGGATGCGCCACTTAAAACCAAATTAGGGCAACGCAAAAACAACTGAAGAAAGGAAAGTGGCACTGTATATTACTTATGACCTTATTACATATGTGAGACCTTCTTAGACTGATGTCCATTTTTTTATTGTTCTGCAGTTTTTTCAGTAGCATCATTAAGTATAGAAATTACAGTTAGGGTTGGTTTCACACACATTGTTATTTTGAAAAATAACACTGCAGTTTTTTAAGGTAAAGCCAAATGTATTCCAGTAGGATCAAAAGGAGAAGTAATTTTTTTTTCTATTATATTTCACATTCTTTTTGAATACGTTTTGGCTTTGTATAAAATAATTGCATGAAAAACTGCAGCATTTTTATAAAAAAAAATGCTGTGTGTGAAACCAGTCAAATTGTTAAAACGTGCTGTCTAGGTATTTTTTCAATTTAGTCTCTATAGTTGCAATTGCAGGTCTACTGGGTGTCACCTAGCTTTCCGGAGGAGCACATCTGCCTAGTTATTCAGCAGTGTTTGAACAAGAGATATATCACAACATAACTGGTAAAATTTGCTATTTAGGAGTCTGGAAAAGCTGACAGCCCTTATGGCCAACGGTAATGTTAAAGGGATTCTATCATTGGGGAAACATGTTTTTAACTGAAGCAATGTTGGAATAGCCTTTATAAAGGCTATTCTACTCCTACCTTTACTTTTCTTCTCCTCACCGCCGTTTGTCCAAAAAAACATTTTATTCTCATATGTAAATTAAGCTCAGGGAGCATTGGTGGCGTTCCCCCTGTGCTCCGAGCACCCCTGCATCATCGCAGCAACCCGCCTCCAGCGCTGCTTTTTCACGCCCCCTGTATCTTCTTCTGTTCATCTTACATCTGCTTCTTGCTCTGTCGGCCATCTTTCTGGAGTACGCTGGAGTAAGAAACTAAACAAAAATGGCCGCCGGAGCCACTTTGAGTTCAGGCAGAGCCTACTGAGCATGCTCCGTTGCCCATTTTTGTTTAGTTTCTTACACCAGCGTACTTCAGAAAAATGGCCGACGGAGAAAGCAGATGCAAGATGAGCAGGAGAAGATGCAGCGGGCGTGAAAAAGCAGCGCTGGAGGCGGGTTGCAGCGATGATGCGGAGTGCTCGGAGCACAGGGGGAATGCCCCCAGTGCTCCCTGAGCATAATTTACATATGAGAATAAAATGTTTTTTTGGACAAACAGCGGCGAGGAGAAGAAAAGTACAGTAAAGGTAGGAGAAGAATAGCCTTTATTCCAACATTGCTTCAGTTAAAAACACGTTTCCCCAATGATAGAATCCCTTTAAACGGACGAATATGGGACTCGCGTTTACAGTTGACATATATGATCAATCTTCTTGTATTTTAGGCCGGATTCAGCTCGTAATGTTTAGCCGTCTTTCTGGCATTGCCAACACAGTCCTTCATGAGCTTTCTGGTGATGGCGAAGGAACTGAAAACACAATGGACTCTGTAAGTCATATCCAGAATGGGCAACATATAAGCCATGAATATTCATAAAATGTGCGTGCAGACGTGGCTTGTAAATATTGATAGTCTTCCTGTTTTAGTCTACTATTAATATCACAGTTTGCTCTAGGTTCACACTGGAGCATGAACAGAAGTTCTGTAATATTACCAGAAATACCACTGATGCTAATTTGCCTTCACCTCCACGGTTCTGCTTATTAGGATATGCACATTGATGTGCGAAGTCATATTTCTAATGTTCATTATGGAGGACCAGTCATCTCTCCTGACATGCCTATCTGTATTTTAGTAAATACTTGTATTCCACATAATTCTTATATTACAAAACTGAGCTGTGGTGTACCTCTGTTATTCCTCCTACAAATGTATAAATACATTGACAACAGGGAGTTGCCATTTTCCTTGTAAATAGAGTCCCTACAGTCAGCACTGATTGGATAATATCACTGCGATGGGATACCTTCATCATCAGGTAACACCCAGTTGTTAATTTATTCAGGAGGAATAACAGAGGAACGGTGCAACATAGAGTTCTAAGTAAAGATGTTCTGGAATTGTTATTTTTTAGAGGAGTACACATATTTACTAGAATAGCCATATCAGGTGAGGAGCTAGATCTTCTTTAACTTGCAGGCTGCACACTCTTTGATATGATGCAGAGTAGGAAGAGACTTTAATTACTTCCGACCTATCCAAACCAGGAA
Organism: Leptodactylus fallax; assembly: GCA_947044405.1. Lineage (NCBI taxonomy): Eukaryota > Metazoa > Chordata > Amphibia > Anura > Leptodactylidae > Leptodactylus > Leptodactylus fallax. The sequence continues at coordinate 678,195 of CAMRHE010000602.1, forward strand.
TTTCATACTGTTTGTGTGCCTGTTGTTACAGCATATCGTCACTGATTCATTCAGTCGGTCACTCTTTTAACAGTTTGACAAGGAAGAAGGGGAAGGGTGGCAAGCATAATGTGAGCAGGCTTGTGGACAGAGTGACTGGAACCGCTGCATCTCCACTGTGTATATAACATCACTGACAATGATAACTTCCTGTTTGTGACTTTGAAAAAAGGATAGGTCTGCAGCCCAAGTAGCTGACTGTTTTAGGAACAGTTCCATCTTCACATCATACAAGCCACATACATGACTGGCATTCTAGTGATGGGTTAATATTGTGTCACCCTTGTCTCTGTGGGGAATTAGTTTTATTATAGAATCTGTTGACATGTACCAAAATTAGCTTTACTACTTCAAGTGTAAATGTTGTTTGTTTGGTGAATTTTTGAAAATTGATATCTAGCAAATTGGAAACCTTTGTGTTGTTAACATTCTTGCAACAGGAAATAATGATTTGTACGTACAGTCATACGATAAAGAAGTGATCTTTTTTACTCCTTTATTTTTTTGCACATTTGTTGCATTTGTTTAAAGACACATAATAGTTTTTACATGACATTGCTACAAACATACTGTCCAAAATAAAAGCTAATACTATGTTGTTGTACATTGTTTCCCTGGGTTGCTGAGCAACATGTACCTGTTTTCTGAAACAATGAGGTGCAGCCAACAGGCAAATGTATACATTGTCCTTGCAGAACAGAGATCTTTTTCTTGTGCTGCAGCAAATTCAGTGTATTGTACACATTAATATAGATGAATATAGATGAATAAGGAGATATAAGGCAAAGGTGGAAAATATGATTTTTTTATATATATATATATATATATATATATATATATATATATATATACACAGTGTTCTGAAAGCAAAAAAAAAAATTTCATATCGAACTGAATACTGAGGGGGAACTTATTAAGCCCGGGGCGCCACATTGTGAAGACGTTTCTGCCGGAGACTTTTCCGCAGCGTTTTTTGGCTCTTGCGGCTTCCTACGTGGGGCCTTAGCCTAAGACTAGCTTTCTTACATCAGTCTTCATAAAGGCTCAGACTGGTACGAGGTGCCCCTGAATTATTAAAAGCGTTGGTCTCTTAATAAATCAGACGCATGCCAAGAATGAAATCTAGGCCAATCAGGAACCGGCATAGATTTCTTGTATAGTCCACGCCAGTTTCTGGTGTGAGTTATAATAAATATGTTGGGCCAAGGTGTACCTTCCCTGATCTCCACCCACTTTCATAGAGAGTGGCAAGCAAAGCACAGAACAAGGGATGTGGTACTTCTTAGATGCAAGAAAGGGCAATGTGCCAAAGATGCGCTACAATTACATTAATCTATCCCTGAAAACTGGCACACATGGGTTAATAAATTCCTCCCTGTATGTCCTATCTGCAGCACTCATAGTTGGGGCAAGATTTGCAGATGCATAATGTGAATGAATCCTTTGAATTTATAGTATAACAATGTTCCATGATCATTTTATGTTTTACTTCTGATAATAGTAATGAGAGCCAACACACTTCAAGAGAAATTTTACTTCACAGCTGTTTCTGCAGCAAATCTGTTGCATGCATATATCCCCTTACCATTCCTATTGTCAATGAAATGGCCAATCAGTGTTGATCGTGTTGGATACATCCTATTGACAAGAGGAATGCTATAGCTAGGTTCTTCATGGTATTTCCAGGAGGAACAATAGGGAAATGGAACAATGAAATGTTCTAAGAAAAACTGCCTCAGAATTATTAAGAGAATGGAGAATGCAAGTACTCACTATAACAGACATGTTAGGAGAGGAGACATGAGCATATTATCCCATATCAATAGGATAGGGGATAAGTTACAGATTGGTAGTTGTCCGATCACTCAGACCTCCACTGGTCAGGAGAATGGGGGAGTTTTGTCTGCTGTATTGAATGGAACAATGGTTTGGCATTCACATGTGCTCCTCCATTCAGTTTAATTGGAGAGTTGGATATAGCTGAGAGCTGTTCTTAGGTTGTCGCCAATCTTCCCATTGAAATGAATGGAGAAGTGTGTGTGTTGGCCAACCATTGCTCCATTCAGAAAGGGGAATGAAAGTTCCCTGATCAGTGGGGGCCTGTGCCTTTGGACCCCTAGTGATCTGCAAGTTATTCCCTACCAAAGTTAATAAAACCCCTTTAATTTGCGCTTTCTTTAATGGTTGTTTCTGTTCAAAAACTATTCATGAAAGCAGAAATGATTAGAATGCTGCAATTGTGCTGTCCAGTGACATGGTTTTCCTGTGCATACAGGACCCTGGACCAGAATCTGGAACTGGGATGGGAATGTCAGAGGACCAGATGGAAAGACTGACGCATTATGAGCAGTTGGTGGTACAGTTAAAGGAGTTGATCCAGCACAAAGATGCAGAGCTTCAGCAGAAGGAAAACCAGATCAAGGTACAGACCTGTGTCAGATATGTATTAACAACAAATGTTTTTATATGGTTAAAGTTATCATTTCAGTGGACTGAAGTGTGGTTTGATTATTTCAGCCACATATATGTCTGATGCATATGCCCACCTCAAAAATATGTTCAAGCATGTAAAAAATATAAAGTATAACAAAAGGCTAATTTACATAGTAGTAAATGCAACATACCGTATTTTTCGGACTATAACAAGCATCATACCATAAGACGCACCTAGACTTTAAAATAGGAAAGAAAAATTTATGGGGGTAATCTGCTGCTGGAGGACCGCAGGTTATGCAACACTCTTGTATGCGGACATCAGTTTTTCACAACCTGTGTGGCTCTGCAGTTGTTGCCAAACTACAGCTCCCATCATCCCAACTTGTCCAAGCATGATGGGAGTTGTAGTTTTGCAACAGATGCAGGGCTACATTGACAGACTATATTAATGTGGGACACACCAGTCACATGATGGAGGTACATACAGGCGGCGCAGGCTTTCTTTTCCTGGTGCCTGCACCGCCTGGCCCACACACTGTACAATATGCTCCCCTTAGTGGCCCTCACACTGTACGATATGCTCCCCACAGTGACCACCACACTGTACGATATGCTCCTCACAGTGACTACCACACTGTACAATATGCTCCCCACAGAGGCCTCCACACAGTACAATATGCTCCCCTTAGTGACCCCCACACAGTATAATATGCCCCCCCACACCTGCTCCATTAAACTAAGCAGAACGTCTTCCATTTATTTTAATGGGAGTCAGTAGCATTCATTTTAATGGGAGTCTAGTTGATTTTTCAGCTAGAGGGGGGAAAAAAAGCATCATGACCTATCTTCAGGTGGATTCCATCTTGCTAAGCCCGTTGAAATAAGTAGGAGGCCGAAGAAACCGCAACAGGACATTTCACTCCAAATCCACGTTATGATAACACATAAATATAGGATGATTTTTATTCACTGGAAGTAAACAAAGAATGACAGCAAGTAGAGATTTAACAAAAAAAAAAACTTGAAGATATGATGCAGAAAGAATATTGGAAAATTGTGTAACCTTTTATTATACAAACAATAATTATCAGTTGTCTGATAAAGTGAATGATAATTGACATTCAAAATAATTTATGGGGTAAAATCAGACTCACTTACCCCTGGCACTCTGGTGTCCACCGCCGCTGTCTGTTTGGGTGCATGACATGCCTTTGCATCCGGAAGTCCTGTGCCGCATATGACCACTGAGACCAATCAGTGGCCTCAGGAGCCATGGGAAAGGACCCGGTGACGAATGTGAGTGACGTCACCGGGTCCTTTCTAGCCACCACAGGACTTCTGGTGGCGAAGGCACAGGGCGAGCCTAAACTGACGGCGGCAGCGGACACAGGAGTGCAAGTGACAGGTGAATATTATTATTTATTTACGTTACGTGGAGGACCTTATACACATGGTCTTATTCAGCCTGATTGATTCCTTGGAAATCCATAAGTAAAAATTGCACCAACACACACCATATTACATTTTATAGTACATGAAGTGCACTCTACATGTCAGAATCACTGGAGACTGTGGAGATTTGCATGATGATAATAATAATAATATATTTTATTTATATAGCGCCAACATATTCCACAGCATTTTGCAAATTGTAGGGTTCAAGTACAGACAAAAAGATAAATTACAGAGTAATAGTCAGTTCACACAATGGGACTGAGGGCCCTGCTCGCAAGAGTTTACAATCTATGATACCATATAGAACACACACATTTTATTCCATTTTATTTTAGTGTTTTCTCACCACTGTACTTCTAATTCTACTGTAAAGACTTTATTGGTTTATCTGAAGGGGTATATCTGTAATACAAATCAAGCATAAAAACTGAGCTTTGTTTTTCAAAAGCATGCCTTCTAGTATCTTGTCTAGTCAAGGAAAAGTTGTGCTAATATATTGGTCGTGCACTGTTGACTCTAGCTTTTCTTTGGGTCTGTTTTTCTTGCATATCTCTTCTCTCCACATCATATCCTTTTTGCATTGTTTGCATATCCTGGAACACTTTGTTTTTTAAATAAGAGGTTGTCTCATGATTTGGCGTGAGGTGAAAAAAGATTGTGGCTGGTTGAGTTTCCAACAATCCTGACTTTATCTCTAGCTAGTTATTGGTACATACTGTGTGATGTTTCTCTTATGTATATTAAAGAGGACCTTTCACCACCTCCAACAATTCTAACTTCAGTGCACTGTCGGCTTTCCCAGTATGAATCCTGGTGCTGGAGATATCGGTGCCGTTAGTTTTGGCACTGATATCGCTCCACTGCCAGAATGGGGGGCTTACTTCTCAGTGTCATTACTGGGCTGTGAGGAACGCCCAACCCAATCACACCACCCCTCTCCCCTCGACAGTACTCTGCCTTTGACCTTAATATCCTTAAAGGGGTTGTCCTGGATAGCCAATTTTTATATATTAGGCCTGGGAAGATGAAAAAACAAACATACTCATGCGAGGAGGGGGGCATTCCTCACAGCAAAGCAATAACAAATACTTTTTTGTCTTCAATTTCATATTGCTCCCATGTTCTAATTCAGAGAAATCTCTGCTTTCTTTACATGGTTATCAAGTTGCATACCACCATCCAGTATCCTTAAAGGGGTTGTTCAGGATAGCCATTTTTTTCTTCATATATTAGGCTGGGGAAGGTGAAAAAACAAACATATTCAACCGTCCCCGGTTTTCTGGTATCTCCAAGAGCAGTCCAGTCCTGCTGTTTCCATGCTTTTTTCCGGCAGAAGTCCCCGCCGCTTGTGACCGCTCAGGGCAATTAGCAGCCTAAGAAAATGGACATGGGATGGGAACTTCTGCCGCAAGAAAACACCGTAGGAGCAGGACCGGACTGTGAGTGACTGGGAGACACCAGAGCACCAGGGACAGGTGAGTATGGGTTTTTTTAAAAACTTTCCACCCTTCCCAGCCTAATATATATAAAAAAAAATGTTTATCCTGGACAACCTCTTTAATAATGTACTTATTTAATTTGTTTATATGCTTTAGATTTAATATTATACTTTATATTTCAGACACTAAAACTTATGTCTGATTTGTAAAATGTGGATTAACGTGAAGGGGTTTTTCCATGAACATTACCATTATTAGATTTGTAGACAATTAAAAGTTAACACTTATGCAAATATAAATTGTTAAAAATTTTTGCAGAGTTTTAAAAGATTTCTCAAGCCATCTTAATGGTTAAAATCTTTTGTCTTGATCAGTTGCAATTGAATACGATTATGAATGCAGGAACTTTCTATGGTTTGGCACTTGCCAAAAAACATACCCACCTGCGGCTGTGTATCAGGCAAGGACAGTGCATACACAAGAAGATAATCTGGTCTCAACAAAGAAATCATGGCTGGGTTTCAGAGTATAGAAAGTTCTTCCATTCATGGTCTTATCCATCAGCAACCGATCAAGACAACAGAAATCTTTAAAACTCTTCAAAGTTTTTAATTATATTTGCAAAAATGTTTAACTTTTGTCTACAAATGTAAATTTGGTTTTGTCTGTGGGAAAACCCCTTTAATCTTACTTTACCACTCTCAGAGAACGTGCCCTGATGAATGTGCATCTCTCTGCTGAAGGAGTATTCTTGTCACAATAAGTTACCCCCTATCTACAGGGAGTAACTTGCTGCTCGGTGGGGGTCCGACCACTTGGACCCCCACTGATCATTTGAATGGGGGTGTTCTGCACCCCAGTTTGAACGGAGAAAGTGGTTGAAAATGTATACCCCCATTCCTTTCATTTGAATGGGACCACGGAAGATAGCTGAGCGTTTCCATTTTGTTTTCTCTGATTGGTGGGGATTCCAGTTGTCAGGTACCCATTGATTAGCAAGTTACCCCCTATCCTGTCTTTTTGTGATCATCGATTTAAAGTGGTTTTTCAGCTCCAAATTCAAGAACAGAATAGGTTATCAGTATCTGATCTGTGGAGGTCCTACATGCCTTACAGATCAGCTTGCAGCAGAAGCTAATGCAGTGGACTGGGAGCGGAAGCAGTCAGCTCCTATTCAAGAAATAAGAGTGGAGCTGCAGCCCTGTTCTCTGTATTGAGGTGCTTCCGGGGAACTGCACTTCTGTTCTTATCACTTGAGTAGGAGCAGACTGCTTCTGCTCCTAGTCCACTGGAGGCAGCCAGAACAGCTGATCAGTGTAGGGTCCAAGCATCCGGCTGTGGAGGAGTCTTCAGCATGAAATGTGCATTTGAGTCCAGAAAACCCTTTAAATGGATATCTTGAAAACCCCTTTCAAAATGTCTTGAACCATTAAATATGTATTTGGTTAGAGCCAAAGAATTGGTGTATACAAATAACTGTATATATTGGTTTCTCTGATTTCTATAGTTTTGCAGTCTGCTTTCTGAAACGTATTGTAAAGTAATGTTCCTCCTTATTTTATTTTCATAAACTGAAATAAGTAGTCATAGATGAAAGAACTCAGGCCACAACTCCTGTAAGCAGTCACTGTAGCCAGTAGAATTTCTGTGACGATGGACGTGTTTGGAAGTCATGAACAGTGTATAATAGAAAAGTTGGGCCTGTTGCCATAGCTTCATGGCACAGACACATCACATTTAACCAGTAATCTGGTTGGCTTCATTCACCTAGACATCATTGAGTACACAATTGCTAACTTTACTGTACATTGTGGTTTTAAGGTGTAGTTCAGAATGAAAGAATTATATATCCTAGTGAAGTAAATCAGATGAACAGGGTAAAAATGTAATGAGTTTAACCACTATTTACTTTTTCTAGTTGGAGAAAGAGGCTTCAGAGGCAAAATTTGCCAAGCTGAAACTTCAGGCGAAGGCTAAAGTGACAACTCTGAACAAGCAGATTGAAGAACTCAAGAGAACAGTCGCTGATGGGGTAACCAGCCATAGTCATTTTTGCATTTACCATTTTATTCATACAAAGCCACATGCAATGTATCTGGAATTCTCTTCACTTAGAAATTTTGTTGGTGTCAAAGAGGAGTAGTTTAGAAATAACTAGAAGTGACAATTCAGTCAAAAGTGGGCTTGAAGAAGCAGGGCAAGACACAGGGATAACCTTGTTGAAATTCTTGTTTCATGCACCATCATACATTGCACCCCTCCCCCCATTTCAGTCTCATGAGTATTGGACCTGAGGGATTGAAGGTCTTCGGCCATCTCTTTGTGTGATTATTTTCCAACATGATTTTTGTTAGTCACCTTATGAGATATTTTATGTGACATTTTTCATTTGTTCATGTATCTCTTTTTGCATGCAGACAAGCAATAGTGGAAGTGAAGCTAAAAAAGGACAAAAACTATCATCAAAAAGCCTACAGCATAAGGAAGATGACAACTTGAAACTTCAAGATCAAATGAATGAGCTTACAAGACAACTACATGAGAGTCAAAGTAACATCAATGTGCTCACAAAACAACTTTCTGAAAGCCAAGAAGCTGTTGATGGTTTGACAAAGCAGCTTCAAGACAGTCAGGAAACTGTGCTTGAACTCAAAAGATCCCTACAGGAGAGGGAGGATGTTGCTAAAAGTTTTCAGGAGAAGCAAGAGCTCGAAGTAAGAATGCCCTTAATAGGGGTCCTTTTACGCAGGCAGGTCTCCTGCCCAGTAACAAGTTCTGATCATCTATAATAATATGCCGATTGGTTTCATTTAGTACATTTAAGTGGAGCCATCATTGTGATTATGGGGATGACCAAGCATCAGTATGATGAATCACCTTTATCAGTTTACATATTGTCTGCAGCACACCCCTTGTTCACACTGGAAAATGTATTGCTGAAAAATGTGTTAACAATGTAGTCTGGCTGAATGCTGCCATGTGTACGTGGGGAAACCATCAGAAATGAATGTTAATTCAGATAATTATCAACCCATGTAAAAAGGGATTTCCATCTTCCAGCAGCTATTTCTGACTTCTATACATAGGAACTTTCTTTAAAGGAAACCCGTCAAGGCGATTTAGGACATTAAAGCATCCACAGGTTCTGATGCACCCGGGGTTTAGTGTTCCAAATGGGCCTGTTATAATGCATTCTGCGGCTGCATTAAAAATATAAAAGCTTTATGCTTACCATAAAATGAGTCCAACTCACTTCTGGTGCTCCTGGGGCCTGTGCTGTTCTTCAGTGAAGCCGTAAATATACACCACAACTTCACTGTGCTGTGCATGGTAATTGAAGCCGAGGTATACTCCTCTGGCGTCACTGAAGAACTGCATTGACGTTGGGAGTATAGCCAGTAGGTGAGTAGAAAGCTTTTTTATTTTTAAAGTGGCTGTTGATAGTATTATAACAGGGCGATTTGGGACACTAAACCCCTGATCCAAAAGGACCTGTGGGGATATAATGTCTCACATCTCCTGTCAGATTCCCTTTAACTGCATGTTTTTAGCTTACAATGTCCTGGAACCATACATAGTAATGTGAAATAAAGGTTTTATAGTTTTTGTAATATATATATATATATATATATATATATATATATATATATATATATACAGTACAGACCAAAAGTTTGGACACACCTTCTCATTACAAGAGTTTTCTGTATTTTCAGGACTATAAAAATTGTAGATTCACACTGAAGGCATCAAAACTATGAATTAACACATGTGGAATTATATACTTAACAAAAAAGTGTGAAACAACTGTAAATATGTCTTATATTCTAGGTTCTTCAAAGTAGCCACCTTTTGCTTTGATTACTGCTTTGCACACTCTTGGCATTCTCTTGATGAGCTTCAACAGGTAGTCACCTGAAATGGTCTTCCAACAGTCTTGAAGGAGTTCCCAGAGATGCTTAGCACTTGTTGGCCCTTTTGCCTTCACTCTGCGGTCCAGCTCACCCCAAACCATCTCGATTGGGTTCAGGTCTGGTGACTGTGGAGGCCAGGTCATCTGGCGTAGCACCCCACCACTCTCCTTCTTGGTCAAATAGCCCTTACACAGTCTGGAGGTGTGTTTGGGGTCATTGTCCTGTTGAAAAATAAATGATGGTCCAACTAAACGCAAACCGAATGGCATAGCATGCCGCTGCAAGATGCTGTGGTAACCATGCTGGTTCAGTATTCCTTCAATTTTGAATAAATCCCCAACAGTGTCACCAGCAAAGCACCCCCACACCATCACACCTCCTCCTCCATGCTTCACGGTGGGAACCAGGCATGTAGAGTCCATTCGTTCACCTTTTCTGCGTCGCACAAAGACACGGTGGTTGGAACCAAAGATCTCAAATTTGGACTTATCAGACCAAAGCACAGATTTCCACAGGTCTAATGTCCATTCCTTGTGTTCTTTAGCCCAAACAAGTCTCTTCTGCTTGTTGCCTGTCCTTAGCAGTGGTTTCCTAGCAGCTATTTTACCATGAAGGCCTGCTGCACACAGTCTCCTCTTAACAGTTGTTGTAGAGATGTGTCTGCTGCTAGAACTCTGTGTGGCATTGACCTGGTCTCTAATCTGAGCTGCTGCTAACCTGCCATTTCTGAGGCTGGTGACTCGGATGAACTTATCCTCCGCAGCAGAGGTGACTCTTGGTCTTCCTTTCCTGGGGCGGTCCTCATGTGCGCCAGTTTCTTTGTAGCGCTTGATGGTTTTGGCCACTGCACTTGGGGACAGTTTTCCCAATTTTTCGGACTGACTGACCTTCATTTCTTAAAGTAATGATGGCCACTCGTTTTTCTTTACTTAGCTGCTTTTTTCTTTCCATAATACAAATTCTAACACTCCATTCAGTAGGACTATCAACTGTGTATCCACCTGACTTCTGAACAACACAACTGATGGTCCCAACCCCATTTATAAGGCAAGAAATCCCACTTATTAAACCTGACAGGGCACACCTGTGAAGTGAAAACCATTTCAGGTGACTACCTCTTGAAGCTCATCAAGAGAATGCCAAGAGTGTGCAAAGCAGTAATCAAAGCAAAAGGTGGCTACTTTGAAGAACCTAGAATATAAGACATATTTTCAGTTGTTTCACACTTTTTTGTTAAGTATATAATTCCACATGTGTTAATTCATAGTTTCTCGTCTACTTCACTGGGGGACACAGCACCATGGGTATAGACCTGGTCACTAGGAGACAAGACACTAGGAAAAAGCAAAAGCTGTTGGCTCCGCCTCCAGGCTATACCCTGCCACAGCCACTGTGCATGAATCAGTTTGAAACCTAGTGTCATAGGAGGCAGACACGACCTGACTCAGGTCTTCTGTCTTGCATCGTTTTTATTTTTACCTTTCTTTCAGGTTCAGGGGGTAGTCAGCGTGTACGCCACACTAGTCATACCCTCCTGCGGGCGCAGTGCTCTGCAAAAGAGCAGCCTCGCCGGTCACCCAGTCCCCACTCACCATTCGCCACACCCCGAAAGCGGCCGGAGTACCGGTGACCCCACTCCCACGTGCGAGGTCCTACCGAGGGGGTGACCCTGCGGCGCCTGAAGTCGCCAGACTGGTGAGTATGAGAAGAATAGAAGGCAGGTGAGTAAGTTACCTCAGCCCCTCTCCATCTCCCCTTCAGGCCCTCTCCACCTCCCCTCAGCCCCTTAGTGCCAGGGGGACAATAGTATGGGTCCTGTTTAGGTGGGGCATCACAGGGTTCCCCTGAACTGGGCCTTAAATCTTAGTAAATAAGCCCCTTTTTTCTGGGGCGTTTTTGGGTTTTCTGGTCGCTCCTACCGAGCGCCCCCCGCTCGTGTGGGGACCCCCTTTCCTGGCCCCCCGGTACCTTTTCCCAGGCCTCCGCGGAACCTCCGGAGTTCGCGGTCGCGCCGCGCCGCCGACGGTGCCTCGCGGTCGGCCGCGTTGTGCGCGAGTCCGAGGCCTGGCCGGGAACTAGGCCGCAACGGGCCCGTCCCTTTCCCGGGCTTTTCTGGTACCCAGACTCCGCCTAGGGCCTTCCATTGGCCAGGGGGCTGTCCTGGCAAGCCATCCAGCCTGCCCAGTAGCTACTGAGCCTGTATTTACCAGGGGAAGAGCTTTGCTCTCCTCATATTCTCAATTTATTTATTTATTGGCTTATTTATTTATTTTTTGGCTTGCTGGGACAGCAGGGATTCTTCCCAGTTCCCTGGGAGACATTGCACCTGCAGAACCCTTGCTGCAGCAGTTTGTGAGCGGCCATTTTTTGCAGTCTGGTAGGCTAACCCCCTGGGTTACCCTAATTTTCTTGGGCTCCCCCCTCCGGCCCCTCTGGTTGCGTCACGTTTTTATACGTGCACCCGCTGTATCAAAAACAGTTGCCATGCGGACAGCCCGAGCCCATGTGCTCTCTCTGCCTTCCGCCTCAGCCAGTCAGTAACCTCCTGGCCCCTCTCCGGTTCTTCCATCCCCCGGATTGGGCGGCCTCCCTAACCTAGGCCATGGTGTCCTTACCAGACTTAACTGGTCAGTGCTGGAAACTTGGAATGGCTGCTTTCCCAGATCGCCGCTCAGTCGGCTGCTTCTAGGGATCTCCCTGGACACCCTCATAGTTCCCGTCGCAGCTCCAGGAGCCTCAAAAGGACCAGGAAGTCTTCCTACGGTTCACGGTCCACCACCCCTTCCTCTGGGTACTCCCCAGATAGGAACTCAGCTCACGGCTCCACTCCGACAGGCGGATACCTCCCTCCCCCTGCTGGGTCTATTTAACTGGGGACGCCTCTGACTCCGACTCGGAGCTTCAGCTAGGCTCATCTATATCTGCTGCTACGCGGGAGTCATCTATGCGATAGATACCCTACAGATCTCTGAGGACCCGGACTCATCCTCTCAAGTGGACATCTCTTTCTGCCACTGGATGTTTGATATCATCTTGAGGGCACAGTGACTTCTCCCTGGACCATCCTCTGTCTTCAACTAGGAAATCGGACATCCCTTCCCTTGACCTGTGTGTCTCTAAGTGGAAGGTGAGCTCGGGCAGTTCTGCCAGGCTATGCTATGACACACTTCTCTAGCTCTCCCTGGCTGGCAATGATGAACATCCGAGGTAAGGGAAGCAGGTTGCTCCAGTGGTGCAATCGGTTAGCGCACGGTACTTAGATATCAGTAACTAGTGAGCGCAGGCTGGCCTGTCTTGACATTTTGTCAGCGAGCCGCCCCATGTGTCGCTTCCTATCACTAAGAGCCTCCCACGGTGGATCCCATGATAGCTAGGCTCTCCAAGGCTTCTAGTCTGCCTTCAGCGGATTTTGCCTACCTCAGTGATCCCTCGGAGTGAGATCGGATCGCATCTGTTGTATTGTTTGCAATGCAGAACTGATACATTGCATTGCCCTAAATGCTGGCTATTGTATTGCTGCAAGAAGGTGGCTTCCTTCACCAGGGTGGCCTTCGTAGTGGCTGGTTTCTCCCTGCGGCTCTCCTTCGCTGCCTCTTGGGTCATCAAGGCCTTCTTTTCCTGGGCCAAACAGCCTCAGTCAAACCTCCCTGATGCAGTTTCCCTCCAGCCGCTCGTCTCTGAGATCCTGAACGCTTCCCAATAACTAGAGATGCCTCCCAAATCTCCTAAGGCGGCCGCCAATGCAGTGATTATCTGCCATACCGTTGGGATCCGTTGTGGAATACTGGGTCCGCCTCCAAGAAGGCAAACGCAGCCCTTCTCCCTTTCCAGGTCGTCCTGGGCCAAATTTTTTGTTAAGGGCGTCGAGAAGCTTATCCCTGAGGCCACGGGGGAATAGATTCTTCCTCCCTCAGAGGCGTCCTATGTGTCAGCCGTTCTCCTGCTCCAGAAAGCTTCTTTCAAGTCCAGGCCTCCCTGGCGGTTCTGCACTAGGTCGTCCAGGTCTTCCTCTTCCTAGCCTCCTCGGCATGAAGTTTTTTCCCCTCTCTGGGCATCTCAAATGGTGGGACGTCTGGAGCCTGGGCCTGAGAGGCGGTGTCGTCCGGCTACTCCAGTTTTCGCTGGAGTCTCTTTGCCTTCGCTATGTCGGACAATCCAGGCTGTCTCCAATCTCCAGCGGCAGGGAGTCAGCGTCCCTGTTCCCATTGCAGAGTGTATCTGGGGTTACTATTCCTACCTGTTCTCCATTCGCCTAAAAGGACGGCTTCCTCTGTCCCATCATGGACCTGAAAGGGCTCCACAGGTTCTTCCATGCCTGCAGGCTCCGTTGTAGTCTATGCAGTCTGTGGTGGCATCCCTGGAGATGGGCGAATTCTACGTCCATCTACATCATCTCGCTGTGCCGTCAGCGGTTTCTTCGTTTTGCTGTGGATCCTTGACCTTTCCAGTTGTCTCTCTCCCCTTCAGGCTGGCCTCTGCCACCGGGGGTTTTTTTCCCTCAGTGATGGCGTCTCTCATGGCCATCCTCTGCGCCAGAGGTGCTGCCGTGTTTTCAGACTTTGACGACCTCCTGGTGAAGCCCCTCCAGGTCAGACAATCTGACCAGCTTGTGGTTCACCTTGGATGTTCTTCGCCGGTTCTGCTGGCTCATCTATGAGGATGTCTCGTGTCCTCTAAGCACATGGAATCCGGGACATGATCCTCTGCTCGCTCCAGGGTGTGATTCTCCCTCCGGAGGCCAAGATCCTGACTGTCCCACCTTTGGAGGTACTCTCCTTGCTGTCTTTGAATCGGCATGTGGGTCCTGCGCACGATCGCCTCAACCTTCTAGGCTGTACCTTTCATTCACTCTGTCGTTCTCTCCTCTTGAAGATTACGGCCTGCTGGGACAAATCTTCGGACAGCCTCATCTGCTTGGTTCTCTTTCCACCTTGGTTCACTGAGAGATTCTTTAGTGTATATTCCTCCCCAGGAATTTCTCAAGGGAAGTCCTTCTTCCCCTCTGTTGGTAAGTGATTCCCACTGCCACCAATTTCCCCGGCTGGGGAGTGGTCCTCGATGCTTTGATTGTTCAGGGCCTGTGGTCCAGGGCCAATTCCTCCCTCTGGTTCAACCTGCTGGATCCCAGGGCTATCTTTTTTGCCCTTACTCCTTGGACCTCTCTTCTCCAAGGCCATCTGTCACAGTCCAGACTGACCTCTCCTCCATGGTCGCCTACTTGAACCCTCAGCGTGGCACCAGGAGCCGTGCGGCCTTACTAGAAGCCTCACAATTTCTTCCTTGGGTGGAGCGTCTTGTTCCAGCTCTTTCGGTGGTCAACCTTTTTCTGGGTGGCAGACTACTTGAGTCGAGAAAATATTGCTCCGGGCGAGGGTCGCTTTATCTGCAGATCTTCCATCCACTGTGCTCCCTCTGTGGTGTGACAAACGTCGACCTTTTTAGCCTCCGCCGGAACCACAAGGTCCCCGGCTAAATTGTCAGGTCTCTGGATCCTCGAGCCATCTCCGCTGGCGCTCTTGTAAGTTCGGTTTTTCACTTCCTCTTCTCCCTTGGGTCCTCCAGAATCTCAAGACCAAGGGGGTTCAAGCTATCCTGGTGGCACCAGATTGGCCCTGCCGGGTCTGGTATGTGGATCTCATTTTCCTGTTGGCGGATGCTCCTGGCCTCTTCCTCTGCTGGTCGACCTTCTGTCTCAAGGACTGCTGTTGACTCAGCTGCGTTCACGGCGTGGCTGTTCAATCCGAGGTTTGAGGCATCGTGGTTTTTTTCGGAGTTTGTTATTCTAACATACTCAAGGCCCGGAAATTCCAGATAGCTTAGATCTGCCATCAAACGTGGAAGGCTTACGTCCACCGTTGGAAGAGTAACGATTCTCATCGGATCTTCTCCAGTCTGGTCTGGATCAAGGTCTTAGTCTTCTTTCTTTTTAAAGGACTTTCCTACAGGAGTGCCACTCTGTGCTCCTTTGGAACCCTTGGATCCGTGGGATCTTAACCTCATCTTTAAGGTGCTTCAGGTTCTCCCCTTCGAGCCTATGATATCCCTTTTTTTGCCTTCTGTCCTGGTAGAATGAGTTTCTGGTGGCCATTACCTCCATCCGCAGGGGTCCCTAATTGGCTGCCCCTTTTTTTCGGCGGCCTCCCTTTCTGGTCCTCCACAAGGATAAGGTTTTCCTCTGTCTGCCACAGTCTTTTTTTCTTAGGGTGTTTTTCCTGCTTCCACTTCGAGGACTTGGTCTTGCCCTCTTTCTGCTCGGTCCCCAGGCGTCCATGTGAGTGCTTGCTCTTCCCTGCCCGGTTGTTGCCTGGGCAATTTGCGTGTATACTGTCCCTCACGGATCCTTTCTCTTGTTCGGACGCTTTGCTCATTCTCCCTGAGTGCCCTTGCCAGGGCCTGCCTGCTTCCAGAGCTCCCATCTTCCGATGGCTTTGGTCTGAGATTAGGGAGACCTATCGGTTTAAGAGTAAGGCTCTGCCTTCCCGTGTGACGGCTCTCTCCTCCAAAGCTGTTGGAGTTCCCGGGGCCTCCGGCATCAGGCTTATGCTTCCCAGGTCTGTAAGTATCCCACTGGGCTTCCATCCTCTTTCTCTAAGTTTCACCAGATCCATTCTGTGGCCTCTGCTGATGCCAATTTGGGTTGTAAGTTTCTGGAAGCGGTTGAGTATTACAGGTTTGCATGGCCGTGTTATTCCCACCCTCTGGGACTGCTTTAGGACATCCCATGGTGCTGTGTCCCCCAGTGAAGTAGACGAGAAAGTGGGATTTTTGTGTACTCACTGTAAAATCCTTTTCTCGTTGTATTCACTGGGGGACACAGATCCCTCCCTTGTTTTTTTCAGTGTTCCTGCCCGAACTGTGTTGGTTCCTTTTTGGGTTCAGGCATTGTTGGTGGTTGTTGGTTCCATGTTCCTTTGTGTCTCTCCTACTGCTACGGTACAAACTGATTCATGCACAGTGGCTGTGGCAGGGTATAGCCTGGAGGCGGAGCCAACAGCTTTTGCTTTTTCCTAGTGTCTTGTCTCCTAGTGACCAGGTCTATACCCATGGTGCTGTGTCCCCCAGTGAATACAACGAGAAAAGGATTTTACGGTGAGTACACAAAAATCCCACTTTTTATGCCTTCAGTGTGAATCTACAATTTTTATAGTCATGAAAATACAGAAAACTCTTGTAATGAGAAGGTGTGTCCAAACTTTTGGTCTGTACTGTATATATATGGACAAAATTGTTGGTACCCCTCGTTTAATGAAAGAAAATCCCACAATGGTCACAGAAATAACTTGAATCTGACAAAATTGGAATGTTGACAAGCCACAAAGCTTCTGGGAGAATGTCCTATGGACAGATGAGACAAAAATCGAAATTTTTGGCAAGGCACATCAGCTCTATGTTCACATAGAAAAATGAAGCATATCTTGAAAAGAACACTGTCCCTACTGTGAAACATGGAGGAGGCTCTGTTATGTTCTGGGGATGCTTTGCTGCATCTGGCACAGGGTGTCTTGAATCTGTGCAGGGTACAATGAAATCTCAAGACTATCAAGGGATTCTAGAGAGAAATGTGCTGCCCATTGTCAGAAAGCTTGGTCTCAGTCGCAGGTCATGTGTCTTGCAACAGGATAATGACCCAAAACACACAGCTAAAAACACCCAAGAATGGCTAAGAGGAAAACATTGGACCATTCTGAAGTTGCCTTCTATGAGCTTTGACCTAAATCCTATTGAGCATCTTTGGAAGGAGCTGAAACATGCCGTCTGGAAAAGGCACCCTTCAAACCCGAGACAACTGGAGGAGTGGGCCAAAATACCTGTTGAGAGGTACAGAAGTCTCATTGACAGTTACAGGAATCGTTTGATTGCAGTGATTGCCTCAAAAGGTTGTGCAACAAAATATTAAAAGTTAAGGGAACCATCATTTCTGTCCAGGCCTGTTTCATGAGTTTTCTTTTTTTAAAAATTCTGTTGAAGCATGGCTGAAAAGCAATGTCTGACTTTCATTTGTTAATTTTCATAACATTTTTATATATTATTACTTTTGTCAGATTCAAGTTATTTCTGTGACCGTTGTGGGTTTTTCTTTCATTAAACTAGGGGTACCAACAGTTTTGTCCACGTGTGTATATATAATGCAAAAAGACGTGAGAGAGTAAAAACTTTTTAAGCATCATTTTTTAGTGGTTATGTTTACATTCTATTTGATCAGTTTGTCAAGTCTTAGTAAATAATACTATAGTTTATTCTGTAATGTATTTTTGTAATGACTCTTGTGATGCATTCTTGCCTGCTTTAGATTTGTCAAATACAGAAAACACTGGAGAAAAAGAATGAAGCCCTTGAGTCCCGCAATCAAGTAGTGGAGATGTTGGAGCAAGAATTGCAAAGTGCTGAACTTCAGAAACAGGTGACTCATTTCTCTTTTTGTACTGATTAAAAAAAAAACAACTCTTAAAGGAGGATGGGTGCTGGGTAGGTAGACAACAAAGTAATATGGGGACCAGGCTGAAGATTTTACAAATTTTTCCTTTGGCTCTTGATACCAGGATCATAGCTTCCATTTATTATGAAAATCATGGCACTGTGACGTCAGATGCAGATAGACACAGACAGAACCCATTGTTTTTAATGGGATCTGCCTACACTCAGATATTTTTGATAGCAAGAGCAGTTCTGCAGATGGTTCTTTCCTTGCAGTCAGACATACTGGAAAGTTTGATGGAAACCCCAGCCAAACTCCCAAACACAGTTGTGCAGGTGTTTATTTTTATATATTCTTTTAATTTTTACACTTGTGATCAACCATTTCATTATAATTCCCTCTTAAATCCTTACTTTGTAGGTTCTGTCTGAGCAGTTTCGGGAGATGGAACATGAACTGATATCTCTGCGGGAATCTCTAGTTGTGGAACAAAAAGAAAGTTCTCAGCAAGCTGAATTGTACAAAGACTTATTAAAAGAGAAAGATATTTTATGTCTGCAGTTACAGGAATCCATTAATAAAGAGAAGGATGCGGTGAGTGAGATAGAATGTTGGAAATCACAATTGGAGAAAGCAAAACTGCAACTGGATATTACACCACTGCCTGATATGGAACAAATCCGGCTAGAGTTACAAAGCGATGCGCAAAAGGAGCTAGAAAGCTTGAGAGCAGAGCTGGAGAAGGAAAAAGTTGCTCAAACAGAGTTACACCAGATGATAGCAGAGCTTGAAAAGGAAAAGGGTGCCCTGGTGGAGTTACAGCAGCTAAGAATAGAGCTTGAAATGGAGAAAGGTGCCAAGGAGGAGTTGCAGCAACTTAGAGAACAGCTTGAAAAGGAGAAGGATGCTCAAGAGACATTGCAACAACTAGGAGCAGAGCAAGAGCAGAGTGCCCAGTTCCAGGTGGAGTTGCAACAACTAAGAGCAGAGCTTGACAAGGAGAAGGGTGCCCAGGAGGAATTGCAGCAACTAAGAGCAGAGCTTGACCAGGAGAGGGGTGCCCAGGAGGAATTGCAGCAACTAAGAGCAGAGCTTGACAAGGAGAAGGGTGCCCAGGAGGAATTGCAGCAACTAAGAGCAGAGCTTGACCAGGAGAAGGGTGGCCAGGAGGAATTGCAGCAACTAAGAGCAGAGCTTGACCAGGAGAAGGGTGCCCAGGTGGAATTGCAGCAACTAAGAGCAGAGCTTGAGAAAGAGAAGGGTGCCCAGGAGGAGTTGCAACAAAGAGTAGAGCTTTACAAGGAGGAGGGTGCCCAAGAGGAGCTGCAGCAACTAAAAACTGAGTTGAAACTGCAGAAAGAAATCCAAACACAGTTGCAAGGTGAGCTGAAAAGGTTGAATGAATCTAATGAGGAGCTGTTGGTGAAATCAGGAGGAGAGTGCAATGCAAAAAACAGAAATCCACCAGATGAAGGTAACATGGAAATGGAACATGTGAAAACTGAGCTAGAAAAGGAAAATAAAAGGCAAGAAGAATTGTCCAAAATGAAAGAACAATTAGTAAGGGTGAGGGAATGCCTCAAAGAATTTGATCATGTGAAGGAAGAGCTTGAAAGAGACCAGAAAACTATGGGTGAACTGGAGGGAAAGAAAGAGGAGATGAAAAGAATAAGAGAAGCTCAGGTAGAGTTGGCTAAACTGCAAGAAGAGCAGAAACTAGTACAAAGTAACATGGAATATAAAAATCTAAGTGGACAGGGAGAAGAAACACCAAGCGATAATAAGGACTTGCAATCCTCGGTCACATTTGCAAACCTCAAAACTCAGCAATGCACAGTAACAACAGGTAAGCTGTATAATAATATGTAACCTTTTTAAAATGTTCCAAAGAACCTACAATTAACAAGAAAAAAAAAAGCAACTTTGCAATAGTCTTATGAAGAGCCATGCATTTCCACTGTTACTGACCATTGTTACTCCTGTGTACAGCCTTCAGTGCTTTTCGGTATGTGTTGTCCACAGTACAGACTAAATTAGTGCAGGCTGCAATTTTTTCCACACAAGGATTTATTTGGCTCATAGTGCCATTTTTATTCATGTAAATTTAGACTGGGCATATAAGACACACGGACATTTTACCACTGAATTAAATATACAGTATAAAAATAACAAAATATTATTAATGTATTACTCTGTCTACTAGGTGACCAGATTGTATATTACAAACGATAAATATACTATTAAATTATCTTATTTTGTAGGTGAAGTTTCTGATACCATATCATGTACAGAAGGTTTCCAGGAATCAATTGTGAGTCATCAGGTAAGGCAAAATCTTTAAGACTAGGGCTACACGGCTACTTTGGCCCTGACTCTCTTCATATGACCAAAAATCGACGAGTTGCCCTACGACTCATTCACTCATGTTAGAGAATGGAGTCACAATGCAACACCAGGGTGCCATGACCTTTGCAAAAAAGTAAAGCAATGTTCAACTTTTTTGCGACTAGAAGTCACTAACGTGAGTGAAGGAGTCACAAGGTCCTAGCCTAATTGTTAGGTTTACAACTTAAGAAGTACATCTGCTAATACAAATATCTGTTTCTATTGATTTCTGCTGGGATCCTATAAGAATTGCAAATGAAAAATTATTTTGTATGTGCTGTACAGTTATTAATATATATGTATATGTGTATATATATATATATATATATATATATATATATATATATATATATATACAGTATATATAAAAAAAATTTTTTTTTTTTAAGGATTCCAAAATCCACACCCCAAAAGGATGATGGAAATGTTTTGAACCAAAGTTCTTCCTCTTATCATAGTATTCTCAGGAAATACTTGTAGTAATGTACCACCTACTCCCTGCGCAACAGGTTAATTAGGTGAATACCACTTTGAAAATGTATACATTAATACAGTAGTCCCTCAAGTTACAATGGCCTCAGAGTACAATATTTTAAACTTACAGTGGTCTTATCTGGACCATTATAACTTGAAACCAGACTCAACATCCACTGCTTGGCTGGAGGTTCCAACAAATCATCATGGGCATTTTTCTGGTACCTCTGTATTAGTGACTGAATACTAGCGCCTCTCTACATAATAGTGCATTTCTCTTTAGTAGTGAATTTCTATAGTGATTTTAGTGAAAATAGTGAATTTCTCTTTACCTGTGCCAGGATAAGCTGCTCCTTCTAATACCAGGTGAGAGCAGCTCCATATTATTTTTCAAGGGTACTGTATATACTTTTCAAGACCATGTAAAAACTCCTACCAGCACCATAGAATGTGATGTACAGCTTCCAGCAGCTCTCAGACTTTTATGTGTAAGGATTTGCCATATATACTTAAGTTATTGTTTATATATACTTTTAATATAAATTGTTTCATATGTTGGTGACATTTTGCAGTCTTGGAACCAGTTATTAATTTTTCATAGAGTTATGATCTCAAGTTACAATGGTTTCAATTTACAGTTTTCATCCCAGAAACAATATAATACTGCAACTTGATGGACCAATGCTACTGTCAGAAGTTAAATACAACAAAACATATGCCAGCAAAATGGAAATGGACTCTGTACAAACACAGATAAAATAGTCATTTTAACTGTATATAAAAATGCACAAGGTGGCTACCATATTAACCTTTCACATTACCATATATAGACTGCACATCACCCAGTGTTCCTAGATAGTATATCATATATAAATTCACCTGCACAACATGGACCAGCTTGTGTCTACACAAAACGATCACATATTTATTGGTAATGATATACAAGGTCATATCTATGGTTCATACCTGTAACATAGCCACATTTTTTTCTTTTTATATACACCCTTGTCAAGCATGCCACAGCACCACAATTGTCTGTCATATTCACAGTCATATTAACTGTAATTTAACTATATTGTATTTTTCATTTCATGCACCATGTCCAGACTTCACTGGACAAGTGGTGCAGCCGACATATTGAAGGTGAACATTCATAAACATTTGTCTGATAGCAGAAAATACAACACCAGTAATCCTTAGGCTGTGTTAAAACACTTGCAACATCATAATGAGGGCCTTGCTTCTTTCAGTGTGATATATCGAGGGTGTACCTGGCGAGTTGGGGCATAAATAAGAGAAGACAATTGTTGAGATCAGAAGCCTATTGGATATTACATAACTAGGAGTCTTTCCTGAGAATGCTATGCTAGGAAGCAACACCTGTTAGCACCTGAGTTGTGTAGCTTTTAATCCATGTGAATATCATTTTAAATAGGAACTTTCCCCTCCTCCAAGTCCTGCCCTTTACATCAATTAATAGGTGTTAGATATAAATAGTTGGAACAGGAAGTTCCTATGTAACCCAGGATTTGCGCTCCTTAAAACCAACCAACAGCAATACCAATGGATAAGAATAATTCAGGCTTTATTGGATAACGCGTTTCGGGGATTGCAGCGTTCAGGAGAACGCACCCCTTCATCAGATCTACATAAATATTAATAAAAATAAAAAGGGAAAAACATATATTTCAATTAAAAAGTTGACTAATAAAATAAATTATAATAAAATACATACATCAAATATTAAAAAACTTGATGCTATTGGTGCCTATAAGTTGTAATAATCAAGAGAGAACTTATTTGTTTTATGCAGAACAAAACAGACAATCTTAATAAAAAGCACTTCAGATATATGTGTCACTAATGTAACAAATGTTGAGCCTAAGACAGTGATCAAAAATTGTAGTACTTAATTAATAGGTGTTGTTCCACTGATTCTGGAACAGATGGAATTTTTTCTTTAGTGCCCACCATTCCTGAGCAATCAGTGCTGTAGTTTTGGTGCCTGATATGCTATTTAGTCTCTGTACTGTCAGGTGGGCAGTGTCAGGCAGGAGCAAGCAAGAGGTGTGATTCTGAGTTCTGCTGCCTCTGTTTGGAGCTCTGAATCATGCTGTGATGTGCTGGAATCAGCGGGGTAGCATCTATTAACAGATGCTAAGAACTTTAGTGGAGGTGGTTAAAGGTCCTACTGGAGTGCTGGAATTTGAAATCTTTGATGTTCTACAGTTTTCATGCTGCAGTGCACATAGATAGGGGAGGAAGGATTGCAAATGTGGTGAGCTGA
Source organism: Leptodactylus fallax (assembly GCA_947044405.1). Taxonomy (NCBI): domain Eukaryota; kingdom Metazoa; phylum Chordata; class Amphibia; order Anura; family Leptodactylidae; genus Leptodactylus; species Leptodactylus fallax. Next base: position 701,040 of record CAMRHE010000602.1, read on the forward strand.
AAACTTTTATTTTACTTTTTTTTTCCCCTTTGTTGTTCTTTAGATATTACAGTCCAACATTTTGAATGTTCAAACCAATTCAGTATCTCAGGAGCTTGTTCTTGATGTATCCTTTCAAGATTTAAAGGAAAAGCAACTATCTCTGCTCATGATGGACCTTTTAGATACTCAAGAAGAAATAAATAAGTTTAAGGGAGAACTACCACTGGAAGAAAAATTAAATGAAAGTGCACCAAGTGAGCAAGCTATAGAGAACAGAACAGATGTATCAAAGGAAGCAGATGCACGTATCCAGACACATGACTCTTCTGATGTTAAGCACCAGATGATTCATGCAGAAAAAAGTGATGAAATTCTTTCACTGACAAAACTGGTTGAAGAACTCCAAAGTCAAATTGAGACTATAACATCTGAGAAGGAGCAAATATCATTGAGGTTTGAGGCACTTCTAAATCAACAGGCCACAGCTGAAAAAGTGCAGCCCTCAAATGAACAGTTGTCTACTTATGAAAGTCAAACTATACTTGTAGAACAAGTAAATAGTTTGGAAAATGAGTCAAAATCTAAAGACTTAAAGATCACTGCTTTACAGAAAGACCTAGACACTATGAATCTGCTACTGTCTGAAAGGAATGACCTTTTAAAACTACAGGATAATCAGTACGAGGAAAAGACGCAACACCTTAAAAGCCTAAAGGAAATACTTATCCTTAGTCAAAATAAAGAGGAGAGACTGTCTGAAGAACTTGCCACCAATGAGCGTGATAAAGTCTTACTTCAAGAATTGCTTTCACAAAAAACAGCAGAGATTCATTGCCTTCAAGATTTAATTTCAGAAAAGGATAGACAAGTTGAAGAGATAAGCCACAGCTTATCTGATAAGGTAGTACTTCTAAATGAGGAAAAATATTCCATGAGTAAGGAGATAAAAGCCTTGAAGGAACAGTTGAACTCAATCATCCAAGATCAAAATAGGAAGGGTGAAGAATTAATACAGACATTAAGAACAGAAAATATAGAAATGCATTTACAAATAGAAAATATTATTAAAGAGAAATGTCACCTTCAGGAGATGCTTGAATCTGTTCAGAATGAGTTTACAGATCTGAAAAGTCAGTTTGAAAAGGTAGAATTGAAGGATGCTCAAAGTCAAGAAATTATTAAGATTGTCCGAGAAGAGCAGGAAATACTGCAGAAACAACTGCAGGATCAGAAATGTGAACTCTTGAAGAAAGAAAAGGAATATGAGGAGCTGCAGATTCAGTTAGATACTCAGTTGCAACTCCTAACTGAGAAACAACAAAATAGTTTGGAAGTTATTGCTAGTTTGCAGGATGATAAGTGTGCGTTAGAGAATCAGCTACAGTCTTACAGAAACACATCACATGATGCAAGAGAGGTGGGATTAAAAGAGAACGAGGAACTTCATGCTCAAATAGAGGATCACAAAAAAGAAATTGAGCAGCTAAAGAGAAAGTTGCAAGCCGCATTAGTTAGCAGAAAAGAGCTGAATCGCAAAATCTCTAAACTAGAGAAACAAATGGTTAACTGTGCAGTAAATGAAGGCAAAGACATTACAGGTGGTGTTGATCTTGAAGGGAAATCCCTTGTTGAAGAGATATCTGAGCAAAATACCACTGAACATTATCTAAAACAGCAACTGTCTGAAAGGGAATCTGACCTGGAGGCTGTCCGAAAAGAACTGGCTGAAAAAAGTGTTACTAATGAGCAGTTTCAAAATGTCATTGAAGAGCTAACACTAGAGGTAAAGGATAAATCGAGACAGATTGAGTCTTTAAAAACCAAGCAGACAGAGAGCACATCGGCAGAATATCATATGTCAGTAAATGCTGAAGATCAAGAGGCAATAATTCAATATGAAAACAGAATTGCAGCTCTTGAGCAAGAAAAAGAGACCTTGCAAAAAAAAAGTTCAAGAGGTTTTGAATTCTCGCAGAGATACCATTAAGAAAGCACAGGAAAAAGATCGGCACCATCGTGAACAATTAAAGCAACAGAAAGAAGACTTTAATCTCTTGCAAGAAAAGTATGAAAAACTACATTTAAATCAAAAGCCACGTCAGGTTGATGAAGTAGTTCTTGAAGAAAGAGGTACTCAGACTATATTAGAAAAATCACAAAATATCATGGCTAATATTTCTGAAGAACTTATTTCCGTGTCTGTTTCAGAAGACAATGCTGAAGAATCACAATGGGGGAAGGATTGGGTAGATTTTGCACCAGCAAGAACTGAGGACCCGGTGGTTGAAAAATTAACTTTTTCAGACGAGACCATTAAAGACTACCAAATACAGATAGAAGTCCTTCAGTCCCATAAAAATGAACTGGAATTAAAAGTTTTGCAACTAGAAGATAAATTAAATGGCCATTCAGAAGAGATTTCACACATGCAGAATAGCATAGACCAGTTAACTAGAGAACTACAAACGGAGAGAGAAAAAAATCTGAATTTAGAAGTACATACATCTACTCTCAAAGCACAACTTGAAAGTCATAACCAAGAAATATTGCATCTAAATGATGCTACAATAGGGAATTTAAAGGAAGAATTCATGCAGAAGAGGGAGGAGATTGGACAACTTCATCAGGACCTAGAAATTGTAAATGTAGCTATTAAGGATTTGAATATGCTGTTGGTTGAGAGAGATGATAATATACTATCACTTAAAACTCAACTAGAAGTTCAGGCTAAGGAGTATGAAGAACTGCAAAGAAAACTTGAAATACAGTCTCTCGAATCACAAAATAAGCAGGATGAAGAGATGGAGGAAACAAAGGGCAAGCAACAGCTTCAAAGAAAGCTTCAGGCAGCACTGATATCTAGGAAGGAAGCACTTAAAGAAAACAAGACATTAAAACTGGAATTGGACGCAGTTCTGAATCTTAAGTTTGACCTGTCCAACAAACTACAACTATCAGAGGATTTGGTAAACCAGCTGGGTATTGAAAAAGAGGCATTGCTTAAGACTGTATCTGGCCACAAAGAAGAGCGAGAAAAACTGATTGCTGAAATTGACAAATGCTTACTAGAAAACCAAAATTTGGAAGCTTCATGTGAAAGCTTAAAACTAGCTTTAGAAGGTATCACACAAGATAAAGAAGATGCAAATAAAGAGTTGGAATCTATGAAGTTATCTCAAAATTCTCAGATATCTGATTGGCAAGAAAAGCTTACCGATCTACAGAAGGAGTATGAGACACTTCTACAGTCTTATGAAAATGTGAGCAATGAAACAGATAGAATGAAGCGTGTTGTAGAAACAGTGAGACAGGAAAAGCAAGAGTTATTTAGTAAAATAAAAACTGTGGAAGTCGAAAAGAAAGAAGTAGAGAAGCAGATAGAAGAAGCAGAACAGGAGACTGAAAATATGAAAGAGAAAATGAGGAAATTTGCAAAATCTAAGCAACAAAAAATTCTTGAACTGGAAGAAGAAAATGACAGATTAAGGGGAGAATTGCAACCAGTAGCAGGGGAGCAGAAGTATGATACAATTAATGCTAAAAATTTCAGATTAAAGGAAGAGCTAGATAGGGTTCACTCAGAAAACAATAGCCTTGTACTTCAGTTAGAACAGGTAAAGTCAGAAAAAGATATAGTTGATCAAGAAATAGAATCATTGAGACTCCAGTTACACAGTGTTGAGTCTAATGTACAAGTGAGTATGCGGGAGCATACATCTGAAATACAGGAAGAGATCATTAAAAATAAGATTGAGGTGACTTGTTCACAACTCCAAGAAAGTGAAGAGGTAATTGGAAAGCAACAGGCATGTGCAGAGCTAACTGCTAAACGTGACACAATCCACCAACAAGAAGCTCTAGAGGAAAATTCACAAATGAAAGAATTCATCAAGAAACTAGAAAGTGATGCCAAGATAAAACAAAATGAAATAAACAGTATGGATGGAGAAATCAAGGTTTTGAGGGAGGATAAGTTAAGCTTGGAGTCTCAGCTGACAAATACACAAAGTAGGGTTGCTAAAATGGAAATAGAAATTGTAGAGTTAGAAAAGAAGTATCAGATAGTTGTTGGTGACTTGGATGAAATAAGCAAGAAGAAACACTCCATTGAACTTGAGAAGGATGAGCTGGAAGAGAGGCTAATGAACCAGATGGCTGAGCTCAATGGAAGCATTGGAAATTTCCAGCAAGATGCCATGGATTTGCAAGTTAAAAATGACAGCCTACAAAATGAGTTGGAAAAGCTTAAACTCCAGTTACAGGAAGAAAAACAACAGCTGGAAAGACAGAAGATCGAAGCTCTGTCAGAGGCACAAAAGGAGTACGTAGAAAAGTTAAAATCTGCAAATCAAAGTGCCAAAGGCAGGAAAACTGAATCAAAGGAGCTGCAGGAATTGCTCAAAGAGAAGCAGCAAGAAGTTCGACACTTGCAGAAAGATTGCATAAATTATCAGGAGGCTATCAGTGGTTTAGAAAGAGCAATAAAAGCTCTGGAATTTGAGCACAGTACATCCGAAAATGAAAAACTGATATCTAATGATAGGCTGATGAAAGCAATGGAGGACACAAAAAAAGCCCAGGATGATCTAGCATCTTTTCGTGTACTGCTTGATGACACACAGAGTGAGGCAGCAAGGGTCTTGGCTGAAAACCTAAAACTAAAAGATGAAGTGCGGGCAATAACTGAAAATACAACAATAATGTTGAAAAGAAAAGAGGAAGATATGGAAAGGAGACTTGATATGGAGAGAGACAAACATGTGAAACAAATAGTGAATTTACAAGAGAAAATAAATGTTCTACAACAAGAAAATGAACACCTTCAGGGATCTATTGTCAACTGGCAGAGCCGTATGAATGAAAAGGATCAGGAAATGAAGGGCTTACAAGGTAACTTAAATGAAAATATAGCTAAGCTTGCAGCCTTTACTCGCAGCATGTGTTCTCTGCAAAATGATAGGGACCGTGTTATAGAAGAATCCAAAAAGTGGAGTGAGAAATTCACTGATACAATGCAGAAAAAGGACATTGAGCTAACTGAAAAGGAGAAGGTTTGTGTGGATCTTAAAAATGAGTTGCTGCATATCACATCCCAACTTGAAGAGCTTAAGGTTGAGGTAACCAGGTATGATAGTTATTTTAGTTCCATACATATTTGGATTGTTCCCTGGAAAATGTATTCTCATTATGCCTTTTTTTCATCTATTACTTTTCTTCATTTATAGACTACAAACTGAAAATGAGGAACTTATTACAAGCCAACAGATAGAAGCAGAAGGTCACCTAAAAATGAGAGATTCTTTGTTAGAGGAGAAGGCAATCCTTTCAGCCTCTTTGGAAGAAGAGCAAAAGATGCACAGTGCCAGTTTGCAGGAGCTGAAACTGCGCACTCAAGAAGCAAATGATAGGCAGAATCAATTAGAAGCTCTTGAGATAGCGGTAAACCAGATGAAATCTGAAAATGAAAATTTGCTGGGAGCAGTAAAAAGATTAGAGACAGAGGTCCAAAACTGGAAATTGCACAATGAACAGCTTCTCAGTGATCTGCAGGCTTCCAAATCTCTTATAGAACAGCTGCACAAAGAATTGGAGCAGAAAGAACAAGATGTGGTACAGCTGTTAAATTCTCGGGATGAAGCTGTGAGCACATCCGTTAGTGAACTGCAGGATGTGCATGCTATTGAATGCAAGATGCTTGAAGATAGACTTAAAGAATCCGAGCGGGAAAGACTAGACATGCAAGACAAAATACAAAAATTTAAAGCTCTCATAAAAGCGTCACAGGAGGAAGTTGACCGAAGTAGAGGTCAGCTGGAGTCGTTTACCAAGTCTATGTGCTCCCTGCAGGAGGAGAGAGAACGTGTTTTGATTGATTATCAACAGTTGGAGCAACGACATATTGATGCAATTCTAGCCAAAGACGGCCTGATTCAAGAGGCAGCAGCAGAGAGCAACAAGCTACGTGAAGAATTAAGGCTCCTGCGTAGCCGTACTGATGACTTGAATGCACAAAATGCTAAATTGAATGCTCAGCTCACTTGCTACCGGGATGACCTGAAAGAGCTTATTTCACTGAAGGACTCACAACTTAAACAGCTCCTGGGTGAAAAATTACAGGAGATCGAAAAGCTAAGACATGAGCAAAGTAACCAAGAACAGCAGTTGATCCAAGAAAAAGGCCAACGAGAGATTTTACAGCAGGAGTTAGATGAAAGTAAGGGTGAAAAGCTAAAGATGCTGGAAGAAGTTGATAGCCTAAAACTATATGTATCTCAACTGCAGTCTGAAATTAAGACGCAAGGAAATCAACTTGAGCAGGCAGAGCAAGAGATGAAGATGTTAAAAGATGAACTTATACAGATGCAAAAGGAATTGTCACATGTTCAAGAGGAAAGCTCTTGTATGCAGGTAGAAGCACAACAGCGAGTACAGTATGCAGAAGATGAACTGAATAAGAAGCTACAGAGCATGCAGCATGATACTGGAATTTTGCGTAATGAGACAGAGACTGCAGAGGAACGTGTGGCTGAGCTTGCAAGAGATCTTATGGAATCAGAACAGCGGTTGCTAGCAGCAAATGAAGAAATATCTGGTCTTAAAGCTCAGCTGCAAGCATTTGAAGGCTCAATGAGGTCTTTGCAGGACAGCCATGACCAGGCTCAGGAAGAAATACAAAGAATGCAGGAACAGTTGACAGAAGTATCTGTCCGAAACACAGAGCTCAGTGCCGTAAGCGCAGAAAAGGACCGTCTCAGTATTATGTTATCAGAAAGCAAGGAACAGCAGTACAAGTTGGAAATGCAGCTTAAAGATATTACTAAGTCTTTAGAGGCGACAGAAGAAGAAAGAACTAGAATTACATCGGAACTTCACATGTCAGAGATGCAGCTGCAAAACATGTCCAAAGCAATGGGTAGTCTACAAGAAGATCATAATAGACTGCAAGGCACCTTGAAGACCCCGCACAAAGAAATTGAAAAGAGTTTGCAGAGTCCCTCTCAAAAAGAAACAAAGGTATTAAATCACTAAATGACAGTATTCATATTGGCAAATGGAGAAGTTGTGTAAAAATCAAAGTTATTGAAAAGTACATATAGTAAAGGAAAACTAATGTTGGGCATTGAACTATGAATAGCTTTTCAGCAACTAAGAGACATTAAAGGAAAGCAAATCAAAATTACCAATAATATGTTGAGAGCTGACAGAAAAACAAAAGCATTTGTCTCAGCTCTCAGACAAAATTCTTTTATCTCAGGTATTATTTAAAATCGACCATATAAATTATACCTCTGTGCAGAGTGTCTGCTTTTTTTTCTCACATCTCAAATGGTCTCACTCCCAGTGATCATGGCTGAGTTGGAAGAGCTTCAAAGTAATTTTAAAGAAAATATTCATATATCTGAATATTTGGATACTATTACCATGTTTTATTCTCAGTTTACTTTTAAGTGGCAGCCACACTCCATTAAATATTTTGGAATTCATATATCATGCAACTTAGATGACTTACAGTACTGTGTAAATGTTTTAGGGAGTTGTCGAAAAAATGCTGCAAAGTAAGAATGCTTTCATAAATAGAAATGTTAATAGTTTACTTTTGTCAGTTAACAAAATTAAGTCAATGAAAAAAGCGAAATCTAAATCACTTCAATAATTAGTGTGACATTTGTTTGCCTTCAAAACATCATCCGTTCTTCTTGGTACACTTGCACATAGTTTTTCAAGGAACTCGGCATGGAGGTTGTTCCAAAGATCTGTAAATGTGCGCTTGCTTAAATCCTTCTGTCTCTTCCTGTAATCCCAGACAGATTCCATGAGATCAGGGCTCTGTAGGGGCCATATGATCACTTCCAGGATTCCTCTTTCAAAGGGTGGTGACACCAAATCTTGGTCTGCTTTAGATTTCTCTTTCATCCATTCATTTAAAGGGTTTTTTGCAGCCCCAAAAGGATTTTTCATATTGATGATCTATCCACTCAGGCCCCACACAAATCAGCTGTTCCGTCAGTCTCTGGACATAGAAAGCATATGCAATCTGCCCTTATTCAAGTAATAGGAGCAGAGCTGCAGTCCTGTCCTCTCTATAGCAGTGGTTTCAGGGAACTGCAACTCCGCTCCTATTATTTGAAAAGGAGTAGACTGCGCGCACTCCCCATCCACCATGGCAGTTTCCAGTGCCCGGAGAATGTCATAAATGCTATATTGTGGATGGTCCGGGAGTTGCATCCCTACTGATGTCCCATCTTGTGGATAGGTCATCAGTTTAAAAAATCCATTTTGGGTGGGAAAACTCCTTTAATTTTGTTACTTGAGAAAAATAAACTAGTAACACTTCTATTTTTGAAAGTATTCTTTTGAAGAATGTTTTCCACATGTTCCTAAAATATTTGTACAGTACTGTGTATGTGATCAACCTGTTGCCTTCGAGAGGGGGTTAGAGATGACTCCATTTCTTGAGACTCCAAACTTTGGATTAGTAAAATAGTGGAATTTAAGATGGACATCTTTTCCCAGATTCAGTGTTTTTAGAGACACTGATAATTCCACTCATCCATGTCTTTTTGTCTAAACTGAGGTCTCTTATTTAATTCATTTGGCATCCCAATACCCCTAGGTTTTGTCACTCCCTCCTATTAGATATAAAGATAATGGTGGCGAGCGTCTGCCAGATTTTCATCTATGGTATTTTAGCTGCATCCTGGTTTTCTGTCAACATTATATTTTGACATAATTGTTTTTTTTTAGAAGGTCAATTTCCTCATATAAATCAGTTACCACTAAACTGGCTACCCCGATTTATACATAGATAAGCATTCAGATACAAGTGGTGATGCTTGACACAGGGATTCTCTTTGTTATTCTGAATCCATGTGTTATTAGTGCCTTATAAAATAAGTAGAGATTTGAGCTGAGTTCTCCAGGGTATCTGTGAACACTTACTTCCGCTGAGGTTTTTAGGCACCGTACGTAAGGATTCTGGGTTTGTTCCGCCCTCAGCCCATGAGATCAAAACCAGCATCTGGCCCCCAAGTTGCTTCACTTCCTTGCTCCTCCCCTGTGTTCACTCCTAGTAACCTGTGCTATGGAGGCTGGTTTTACTATTATTTAGATCTAGTCTGCCAGCACCCATAACACAGATAACTACTTGTGAACATAGGAGTGGAGGTCTAGAATCTTGGAATCCAGCTTCTGGTTCCAATCACACGTCCTGGTGGCAAAATCAACCTGGAACCCCTAGTACAGTACCTAAAAACCCTAGAGGAAGTAAGTGCTCAAAAGACTCCCTGGAGAACCCCTTTAAGGTTTTCATGTGATTTATCTTTCAGATCTCCGATAATGAAGCCAGCAACTGTGCTGAAGACCTACAAAAGGTGCAGACAGAAATGCAAAACTTACATACTCAGCTCAGTGAAACACTTAAAGAAATACATCTCAAGGAACTCAGGATCCAACAACTGAACTCAAAGGTTAAATATGGAATTACTGTGTTTGTTTCAGAGAATTTCAGTTTATTGCAGCCTACTGTTTTATAGCATTTCAACTATATGTGTGTAACTCACAGTTGCAGAGAGAACACTTTAAAGAGGTTTTCTAAGAGTAGACCTTGATGGCCTATCCTTAGGTCTGGCATCCCCACCGATCAGCTGATATTTGGACTGTGTCTTCAGAGGCAGAAGTAGGCAGCTCTCTACACGGTGTAGTGGCCATGCCGCACTATTGCAGCTTAACTTCCATTCACAGTAATACGCAGTCTGTGCTTCCAGACACATATACTGTGCAGATATCAGCTGATCTGTGGGGGTGCCAGTTGTTACACCATCACTGATTTGATATTGACCGGGCATGATGCTACATTGTTTCCATCCTAACTATAAATGGCAAATTTACTATCCTAATGAAGATTTTATAAAATATTCCTGTACTGCATCTTTAATAGAATAATATATAATACAATAATATAGTCCTTTTCCTACAATATGCATTGTCTGACATTTTAAAAAGGATTTCCACCAAAACCAGAAATTTGGACCTATTCTTTTAAGTCAGTAAATCGATTTACCAACGTTTTGAAAATTATGCATGCTTTAATATCAGGGATATCAGTGTTTTTTATGTTTTGTAACAGTAGTCTTTTTGCAATAGTGTATGTACGTGCAGTCAACAATGAAAGGACAGCTTTACCACCAGTCTTTTAGAAGCTATAAAAAATTAACAATAAAAAAAATCTTCACTTGCTGTTGTCAAAAATGGTTGCAACAATTTAGTAAAGAAAATGCCAATATCTCTGTAGGTATCAAACTATGGCTACTGCTGTAGTTCATGATGTTATACTTCCAGTTATCGATGTTGGGTAAAAATTATCTTGAAGCTGATTATTATGTTAGATTTCCTGTACATTTCTCTTATAGTTGTTGATTTTTCTTTGCAGCTTTCGCAGATATTTGATGAGAAAAATGCTCTATCTTTGCAATTGCGTGGCAGCAACCAGCATCTTCGAGATGCTACTAGTCGATGTTCCTCTCTCGAACGACAGCTTCTAGAACTGCAGCAGAAAAACTTGGTAAAAATAACCTTCCATAGAAGCACCAACACAACCTTCAATACTTAAAAGGATCAGTGGAGAAAAATTGTAAATGAGTAGAGTTAGCAGCTGCTAGATACTGTACTCTAAAAGGGCTACACTAGGGCAGAACTCAGAGACATAACTTGAAACTCCTGGGTTTCAGTGCAAAATCTGTACATGGGCCCCCAGTTACCAAGTGCTTGCTATAATACTGGTGTCGTCTTATGTTGTAGAAAGGCCTCTGTGTCCCCTCAGGCTCCAGGGCCTGGTAGCAATTGCTTCCTCTGCACCCCCTATAGCAATGCTATTGGCAGAATCCCTTCTGAATATTCATCAGCGGCTATTTTGCTATAGGGGTATTTCAGCCATGGGAAGCAAAGGCTTATCACTAGGATGTAAACTTAATAAATTGTTTTCAACTGCCTATATACATTAGAGAAATGTTGGCAGAGCATGCTGACTTTGTTTGCGGGGGGGGGGGGGACCCAACTCTTCCTCATGGTATAAAGTAAAATCGAGTTAGATTTTAACCAGATGCTGACTGCTGATTGACTGACTGACAATTTTAGTAGGACTTTTTGCTATTATTAAAAAAAAAAAATTCATGATAAATGTGAAAACAGATATTTCCCCTCATTTTTTGTTTACAATTTCCAGGATATAAAAAAAAAAGTAAAAATAACTTACAAATAGAGCCCTGTTTTAACACTGAAAAAGATTTATTATAGAATAACCAAAGCGAAAAAAATGTTGTAGCTCTCCAAACCACATGTACGAAAAAAAATCCAAAAATGTGTCCAGTCCTGAACCAGGGAAAATGGCTCGGTCCTGAAGTGGTTGACAATCCTGATCCTTTGCTCTCAGCTGATTTAAGTGTGTATGTTTATGAGGATGCCAGATGACTGTTTTATATGTATTGCCCCCTTGAATTTCAGTTTCGCAGTCCACATGAGAAATTTTTATGTAAAAATATTACGCTTATTTATAAAAAGTTTGTCAATTCCAGGAAGCACTGCCAAGTGATTCTGCCCCTGGAGCTCCACAAGAGAAGAAGGAACCACAAACAGAGACAGATCAGCAACTGCTGGAAATACAGGAAAGGTTGGTGGTTTATGCATTTTTCTTATTAGCACATTTTAAATGTATAGACAGTATACCAGTCTCTAGATAATTTTCTGTGCAAAGGCTGCCATTCAGTTCAGAGTCAAAATATGTTTATATATGCCAAATATTGATGGCCCATTTAAAGTATAGCCCACTAATATTTTATCGGTAGTAGTAGTAGTAGTAGTAGTAGTAGTAGTAGTAGTAGTGATCTCCTCCAATTAGCTGTATGAAAGTACATTTTAACCCCTTCCCCACATTTGACATGTGTCATATTGTTGGGATGGGAATGGAGATGACTCAGGATCTGAAACAGATACATGACAGGTGCCAGCTTTGTTGTAAAGCCAGCACCTGCTAATAACAACTGGGAACAGCGAGGCATCTAACCACTTAGATGCCGCAGTCACAATTGATGGAAACATCTTAAGCTATTGAGGTACATGGATTCCGACATCTTGAAACACTTTGCCGCCCCTTGAAGTGTCATAAGGGCTTGTGATCAGTTGTCATGACAGACGGAAGCCTATTAAAGGCTCACAGGCTTGTCATTATAGAATTTGCATTATACCCTTCCTGAAGTAGGATGTAATAGAATAGAAGTGCAGTATATATACAATATACTGCAATAAAGAAGTGGGAGAAATCAAATACCCTAGTGGAGATAAAGGTTTTTCCAAAATCATATATTTAAAAAAAATAAATAAATTCAAATCACTCCCCCCCCCTTTAAACAAATGGAAATAAACAAAAAAATAAACTCATTGGGCATCGCCACAACCAAAAATGTACATAATATTAAAATATTAGCGTTTTAATGCACTGCATAGCACTGTAGATGATGTTAGAAAAAAAAAGTAGAATATGAGGATGCAAAGAAAATTGTTTTGAAAATAGATTAAAAATTTTTAAATATTAAAGCCTAACAAAAACTATATAAATTGTGCATCACCATGTTCATACTGACCCACATAATAAAATAACATGTCATTTTACCGCACATTTAATCGCTTTTGAAAGGTGCACAGTGATAAAACAAATAATTAAAATTTTGCTGAGGCAGGATGTTTTTATTTGTTTTATCTTTGTCACTGTTGTATATAGAGTCACAACAAACTATAAGACAAAAGCAAGACCAGTTTGGAAAGAAATAGAGAAAAAGGGGAATGGATTGATTATTTTTTCAATAGTATGGGTTTCAACACATTTTTCATTTCAGAGAAATAATTTGGCAATGTATGAAGTTAAAGTAGTTTTATAAGTGAAAGCTGTGAATGTAGTTATCAGTAATGTTTTTATGGGTCTACATATACAGGTGTTTGGAACTGAAGCAGCAGACTACTGAGCATGAACAAGTGAGGTCAGTTCTGGAGCAACAACTGAGAGAGGAGCGCCAAAGATATGAGTGTAGGATTCAGGAACTAGAAGAAAATCTAAACAGGTGAGTACCAAATGGATAGGAAAACTGAAGTGTCATGTATTTCATTTTAGTTTCTTTAAATAAAGCATACCTTAATTAAAAAAAAAAAAAAAAAGTTTGTAAATCAATAGTGCAGATATTAAACTTTTGTAATTTATTGCTTCTTTCTCCTGTTATTTCCTTCCCTTCACGGTTTCTGAATATACTGATCAAATTTCTACTCTGCAGTCCATACACAGCTTACAGCTGTTGTGCATGATTTGCCATAAATACCTGACAGATGCCGCTCCAACCTCCTAGGACCCACGTCTATCCTGTGAAAGGGGTCCACTAACCTTATTTTGCAGCCTCGTAGAATGGAGAAATGGCTGTGTGTATCTCAAGCTCCAAAATGGCCAAACAGGCAGCCTCAGCTATTTATTTTTTTTTTAACTCGTTTTATGGAAAATTGTACAGCAAGTAGGCAGTGGTAATCAAGTAACACTATAATCACAGCCCATACAGTACATATACGGATTGGAAAAAAAGAGACAGTTTAGCAAACAAAAAATAACAATGCTGCAAAATCAACACCGTTGCCAAGTCCATAGGCAGGTATCCTGAAGGGAGGAAGATCAGAGTATGGGAGTCCAAAGAAAGAAACAGCAACCTATACAGGAGGTATGCAGGCAGTGGATACAAAAATAAACAGTATACTTCAGTACATACAAAATAATACAACTACAGGAGTAATACACAGGTTCAAAACATAACAGAGGTCCTGGGTGTTTGAAATGAAGCGAGTTGAGGGCTGCTTGAAATGAAGGGGCAGTGTACAGAGTCGATGGTGAGTTACACCATGGGCCCCAGACCTTTTGAAATTTCTGTGGGCAGCCACTTCCCTTATATGCCAGTTGGTTAAATGGAAAGACAGAATTAGCTAACTTTGGGACAGGAACATCTCTCCTTGAGGAGAGCACCAGTGAAGGTGTGTAGAGTTTTAAATTGCCTTTCGCCCTCTACAGCCAACTCACTTTGCTCTGCACTGATGAGGGACAAAAATCCCGAAACGGCACTGTATGCAGATAAGTGAAGTTGGCTTGGCTAAAATCCTGTTTGCTGTCTCAAGACTCAGTGAGTCAAAAGCAAATTGAGGATCTGTTACATCCAACAGAGGGCGCATGAGCTCCCCAGCTCCTTTCCCATAATGCCTTGTGATATTAACTAACTTTCTCCACGTTGATAAAGAGGGCGGATGTGGAGCTATCCATCTTAAGGTGATGGTTTTCCTGGCCAAAAGCAATGATTCACGCAAGAAGATTCAAGATATGGTGTAGCCATACCTCTTCATTTAACGATACATGGCCCCATTCATTCTTTCATGTACATGTATCAGTCGTCCTGGTCCCTTTGCAGAGAAACAGCCCCAAAGCATGATGTTGCCACCCCTATTCTTCAAAGTACAGTACAGACCAAAAGTTTGGACACACCTTCTCATTCCAAGAGTTTTCTGTATTTTCATGACTATAAAAATTGTAGATTCACACTGAAGGCATCAAAACTATGAATTAACACATGTGGAATTATATACTTAACAAAAAAGTGTGAAACAACTGAAAATATGTCTTATATTCTAGGTTCTTCAAAGTAGCCACCTTTTGCTTTGATTACTGCTTTGCACACTCTTGGCATTCTCTTGATGAGCTTCAAGAGGTAGTCACCTGAAATGGTTTTCACTTCACAGGTGTGCCCTGTCAGGTTTAATAAGTGGGATTTCTTGCCTTATAAATGGGGTTGGGACCATCAGTTGTGTTGTTCAGAAGTCAGGTGGATACACAGCTGATAGTCCTACTGAATGGAGTGTTATAATTTGTATTATGGCAAGAAAAAAGCAGCTAAGTAAAGAAAAACGATTGGCCATCATTACTTTAAGAAATGAAGGTCAGTCAGTCCGAAAAATTGGGAAAACTTTGAAAGTGTCTCCAAGTGCAGTAGCCAAAACCATCAAGCGCTACAAAGAAACTGGCTCACATGAGGACCGCCCCAGGAAAGGAAGACCAAGAGTCACCTCTGCTGCGGAGGATAAGTTCATCCGAGTCACCAGCCTCAGAAATTGCAGGTTAACAGCAGCTCAGATTAGAGACCAGGTCAATGCCACACAGAGTTCTAGCAGCAGACACATCTCTACAACAACTGTTAAGAGGAGACTGTGTGCAGCAGGCCTTCATGGTAAAATAGCTGCTAGGAAACCACTGCTAAGGACAGGCAACAAGCAGAAGAGACTTGTTTGGGCTAAAGAACACAAGGAATGGACATTAGACCTGTGGAAATCTGTGCTTTGGTCTGATGAGTCCAAATTTGAGATCTTTGGTTCCAACCACCGTGTCTGTGCGACGCAAAAAAGGTGAACGAATGGACTCTACATTCCTGGTTCCCACCGTGAAGCATGGAGGAGGAGGTGTGATGGTGTGGGGGTGCTTTGCTGGTGACACTGTTGGGGATTTATTCAAAATTGCAGGAATACTGAAACAGCATGGTTACCACAGCATCTTGGAGCGGCATGCTATTCCATCCGGATTGCGTTTAGTTGAACCATCATTTATTTTTCAACAGGACAATGACCCCAAAAACACCTCCAGACTGTGAAAGGGCTATTTGACCAAGAAGGAGAGTGATGGGGTGCTACGCCAGATGACCTGGCCTCCACAGTCACCAGACCTGAACTCAATCGAGATGGTTTGGGGTGAGCTGGACCGCAGAGTGAAGGCAAAAGGGCCAACAAGTGCTAAGCATCTCTGGGAACTCCTTCAAGAATGTTGGAAGACCATTTCAGGTGACTACCTCTTGAAGCTCATCAAGAGAATGCCAAGAGTGTGCAAAGCAGTAATCAAAGCAAAAGATGGCTACTTTGAAGAACCTAGAATATAAGACATATTTTCAGTTGTTTCACACTTTTTTGTTAAGTATATAATTCCACATGTGTTAATTCATAGTTTTTATG
Source organism: Leptodactylus fallax (assembly GCA_947044405.1). Lineage (NCBI taxonomy): Eukaryota > Metazoa > Chordata > Amphibia > Anura > Leptodactylidae > Leptodactylus > Leptodactylus fallax. Next base: position 717,090 of record CAMRHE010000602.1, read on the forward strand.
CCTTCAGTGTGAATCTACAATTTTTATAGACATGAAAATACAGAAAACTCTTGGAATGAGAAGGTGTGTCCAAACTTTTGGTCTGTACTGTAGGTATTGTGTTCTTTGGATGCAACTCAGCATTCACATTCCTCCAAAAACAACGAGTTGTGTTTCTACCAAACAGTTCTACTTTGATTTCATCTGACCATATGACATTCTCCCAATACTCTTCTGGAACATCCAAATGCTCTCTAGCAAACTTCAGACGGGCCCGGATATATACTGGCTTAAGCAGGGGGACACGTCTGACACTGCAGGATCTGAGTCTCTGGCGGTGTAGTGTGTTACTGACGGTAGCCTTTGTTACATTAGTCCCAGCTTTCTGCAAGTCATTCACTAGGTCCCCCCCGTGTGGTTCTGGGATTTTTGCTCACCGTTCTTGTGATCATTTTGACCCCACAGGGTGAGATCTTGCGTGGAGCCCCTGATCGAGGGAGATTATCAGTGGTCTTGTATGTCTTCCATTTTCTAATTATTGTTCCCACAGTTGATTTCTTCCCACCAAGTTGCTTGCCAATTGCAGATTTAGGCTTCCCAGCCTGGTGCAGGTCTACAATTTTGTTTCTGGTGTCCTTCCACAGCTCTTTGGTCTTCACCATAGTGGAGTTTGGAGTGTGACTGTTTGAGGTTGTGGACAGGTGTCTTTTATATTGATAACAATGTCAAACAGGTGCCATTACAGGTAATGAGTGGAGAACAGAGGAGCCTCTTAAAAAAGAACTTACAGGTCTGTGAGAGCCAGAAATCTTGCTTGTTTGTAGGTGACCAAATACATATTTTCCACCATGATTTGCAAATAAATTCTTAAAAAAAATCAGACAATGTGATTTTCTAGATATGTTTTCTAATCTTGTCTCTCATAGTTGAGGTCTACCTATGATGTCAATTACAGGCCTCTCTCATCTTTTTAAGTGGGAGAACTTGCACAATTGGTGGCTGACTAAATACTTTTTTCCCCACTGTAAGTAAGGAGTCTAGCTGTTCAAAGAACTTAAGCGGTACTGATACAGCTGAATGTTCCAATATATATAAACACTTGGGACAAGATTTATTCGTCCCGCAACTGATAAGGGCAAAGCCCCCCATGCTTTGAATTTGGTCCTAAAATGGCCAAGGAGCGGATATACATTCAGACTTAAAGAATTCCTATAATAATTGGAGATGTGTATACCTAGGTACTTTCAGGTATTCACTACCCTAAGGCCACAGATACATTCCCGTGTCGGCCAAGACACGCTGAGTAATAGGCATATGTGACGATTTCGCCCAATTGGTACGTAAACCTGAGTAGGGGCCTTTTCATATCATGTGACCTGTGGATGTGCCACAAATGCCCAAGATGGAAATACCCCTTTAACCTGTTAGGGCACAGCCAGTTTCACCATAAGAACCATGACTTTTTCTGTTTTTGTTTTTTAATTTTCACATTCTGAAAGCCGTAACACTTTATTATTGTTCAGTCAACTGAAAAAGAGTTGCACTCTGCACAATTAAATTAATACCCAGTTTATATAGGGTTTTTCATATGTTAATTTTTATTGTTTTTTGGTTTGTTTTTCACTAAAAACTGTTACAGATAACATAAAATGAACAATATTTACATTATGAGGAAATTGAGTACACATTTATGGTTGCACCTTTATGACAAAGTAATATCAAACCAATATAAAACCAAGTGAATGTTACTCACTTCTATGGCATATTATTCTAACTAAAAAAAAATACTTAGAATTTCTACTCCCAATGTAAGAGTGGGGCTATTAATTTGGAACAAAACCTCTCCAACCCACATGCTACTTCCTATATAATACTCAAATATTCCACTTGCAGCAATGCCGATGCAACTACCCAAAATGTAATTCTCAAATTGGATTAATAATATTTAAAAACACTAGGGCAAATTAGCAAAGATACAGATTTACATTCCTCAATATTGAACTTGCAACACAAACCGGGGAATTAGTAGGTGTCACGATTCGCAAATGATCAAATTTTTCAAGCACCTAGCTCCAGTCTCTGGCATGTTGGAGGGGCATAAAAACCATATGGAAAACAAAGTTTAACCACATAAAAACCTCAAAAATCTGATCAAGTAGTGTGGGAGGATTATGTGATGCCTCCTTTTTGTCAGTGTGACAATTATTGTTACAAGCTGACAGGGACAGAATCCCGAGAACTGAAAGACCTTGGTTTATTACTCTGACAGACTGCTAGGCACCTAGGCCAAGATGTCAGCACTGTTCAACGTTGCATGTCCCAGTGGTTCGGAGCACAGCAACAAACTGGAATGACACAAAACCTACACAAACCTCTATACGGACGGATCGTCTGATTGAAAGAATATCACATAATGATCCATTCTGTGCTAGAAGTGAAATTTGAAGCCACATCCCAAGCCTAGAGTTGCAACCCAAACCATCAGAAGGCATTTTCACAGCATTGGGCTACGAGCCAACATCCATCTACAGGGCTTCCACTGACCTCACTCCACTATCATGGTGCATAGTAATACAACAGTGGAGACTGAAATGAAGGCCTGTCCTTTTCAGTGATGAGTCCATGGTCTTGGATGCAATTATAGCTTGAGATTTGCCTAGAAACCATGTGGGCAATGACATGAAGAGGCCTTCACAAGGAAACCTCACATTGGTCCTACTTTTGGGATTATAGTGTGGGGTGACATCATATATGGTAGCCAGACCCCTCTAGTCTTCATTTCAGGTACACTAAAGACTTAGCATTACATTGATTTGCCTGTTCTCCAGAGTGTCCCAGGAGCCATTTTTCAGCACGATAACACCAAGCCACAGCTTGCTTGTGTACTGTCAGCAGCCTGCATAGTGTAAATGTACTATCGTGGCCTGCAGCATCTACAGATTTGTCTCCCATTGAGCACTTCTGAGATTTAATAGGGAGCCGCCAGCAGCCAATCGTAACCATTTGCGTGCCCAAATGCATTCAGCATGGTATAACATTCCTCAGACAAGCATTAGTAAGATCATTAATATCATGACAAGACAGGTAAGTGTGTAAATTTCTGCACATGGTGCTCATAGTCAATACTGAATAAATCGAGTTGTTTTGAATATTTTCCTTCTTGCTGTTGCAATTTCAGTGTTGAGGAGTGTATATCCCTTCATACATATTATGGAACAATTCAATATCCCTAGTTGAGACAGCAGGCCCAGGTATCCAACTGGAATCAACTGTCTGCTAAAACCCCTTATGAGAACTATTTTTGCAATCCATATAGCAAAATTTTGCAAGAAAAAAGGTGCTGTTCATTGATACCATTCTGAGGTACATATGAACTTTGCTTTTTATTTCATTTTTTTGGAAGCAAGGTGAACAAAAAGGATTTCTGGTGTTTCTTTTTAATTTGTTTTTGCAATGGCATTTTCTAAAAGCATAAGATCCAGGCCCTCGTAGACTTTCCTAAAAAGTCTATGAGGGTTTCTGAATCAGCAGGTCATTTTGTTCATCATATGACCAGCTGGGTCACTGTTCAGAGGCGGAATAAAATGATTGAACCCGGTGAGTGAGCGCATTGTTCACTTTAAATTAGTATGACCTATACTACAGAGCTAAGGCATAATATTTATTGTCAGAGTGGGGCTTTAAAGGCATTTTTTTTTTCTGGAAGTGGCTGTATTTTTTTTTTATTGGTACCCTTTTGCAGTATATTCAAACTTCTTGTTTACTGTACTCACAAGTGTTGCAGCAAGATGTCAGCTGTATGTTACATCCACTGACATCCACTGCTAATGGTGGTGGCTCACTTCCTGAGTTGGCGCCATGTCCATGACGCAATAGTATGTCATGGTGAATTGATTTTCTGCGTGCTATGAGATTCTAATACTTTGTGGTTTGGAAATTGGCTAAATTTTGATTTGAGTTTTGTGTTAAAGTCTTATTTTGTTCCTGTCAACTTTTTTTCTTATAGGCTAAGATCACATGACTGGTCAGTTTCTCCGCACCCTGCATCACACGAGACATCACTGCTGATTGAAACCCATGGAACTACAAGTGTTAAGGTACACGCTAGAAATTCCCCTACTAGACTGGTTTAGCCATATGTGCCTGGAAATATATCCATGGACACCCCTCATTCACTCAAGGAAGACTAAAAAAAAAAAAAAAAAAAAAAGCCTCTGTTGTATCCACTAGGGTTTGTGCATACTGCCACATGGAATAGTGCAGAAGGTTGCAGCATCCACTGAAAAATTACATATATTGTGCTGTATGTTTTATTTAACATGGGTGCCTGTGCAGCTTTCCTGGTTCATATATATATTAAACTGATAGAGATACTGTGGTGTGAAAACACCCTTACTTTCCTTTTCAATTAGGTCAATTTGTACACAACAGACTTTTTCTTCTACCCAACCTTATTATATAAACATGTGAATTATAGTTATTTATATATTTTTTTTTTTTGTCAACTATCTCTCAACCTCTAGACTCGAAGCTCATCTTTTCGGAGACTCCTTCGTTTTTTCTTATGTTCGCGCACCAAGGCGCCCCTGCTTTTTTCCGTTTACCTACTTCTCATCCATGTACTGCTGCTCCTGTGCTTTACGGGTCACCTGTAAGACTGTATGCCTCAAAGTAAAAACCCAGGAGAGCATTAGAGCCTGCATGCTGCATTAGATCAGGAAATTAACCACAATTCGTGCCAATGGAGGAAGCTGTCTTGTGACTTGGCCGGGATCATTAAGGACATGATAGTACCAGGTCAGGGCTACAGCACATGAAACCCTTATCAGTATGAACACCGCACATAGGAAACAAGTGTTCTCCTGGGCATGTTACCTCTGTCAACAAGACCGCAATGCTCTGAGGAAGGAAAAATGTAATCCTACCCAGTTCACCTCTGATGCCTTCTTCACAACCCAAAGCCAGACTTTTTGCTTCTTGTGATTTTTGAGAATTACTTTAATCTCCTGGGCATTTTATGGCCCTTCTATGATTATAAAAAAAAAAAAAAAAATGGAAAAATTGTGTGTGCATCTGCCTGTAAATAAATTTGTATGAAGACTGTCATGTATAAATCTGCAAAATCTGCTCCTCCCAAGAAGTCTCAGAGGACTGAAACATATTTATTATACTTATTGCACAAAGACCAAGATCTTTCATTCCTGTAATTGTTTTATGTAATGCTTTAATGCAGAATGGTGCACAACAGGTAAAAGGTTTTATGCTAATGCAGTTAGTGGCCATTTGTTTTCTTCTTTATTTCTACAGGTTTGTTCACTTTGATTGTCATTACCTCATGATCTCTCCACAAAAGGGATGGTGTTATAGCTTGTCAGTGGCAGCGTCATGTAGCTCCCATTGACAAGTAAGCAGTAAGGTCCAGCGATAGACTTCATTGTTTGTACCTACTGCAGTTCAGAGTAAAGTACAATGCATCTACTAAGAAGATTATTCTACACAGTGCAGCCTTCAATGTCTGGCCTCCTCTGCGAGATCTTCAGGGCGTTGCCAGATGCCATTTGGAGACACTACCAATGGATGCATGATTTTGCAAGTAAAAATAAGGTACTATGGTCAAAATTGTGTGCCACCGTGAGTGGGTAAAGTTTCAGCCACGTATGCAGCCAGGCCATGTGGACAATACCCTAAGGGTTAATGCGGGTAATTTAGAAAGAGACCCTATTCTAATTATACAAGCACTTGTTTGCAACTACTTTGCCCTCCAGCATGGAAGCGCAATCTTCTACAAGTGGCTTCCATCTGTAAATGGTACAGGACTTCTCTATAACAATAGAAAAAGATTTTCCTATTCCATTGTACAGTAGATTTCATTGCAATGATCTCACATATCAGTGGATGCAAATCTTCTGTGTAGAGGCCAGTTGATGGTTGTCATCACCCCAATAAAAACATTTATATAATATTGCAAGTCCATAAGATCAGACTGCTTTGGAATATATTGTCAAGTTTCAGGAATATTATGTATTTTTACCAAATATTAGTGAAGTTGCCTCTGCAGTGCCTCTAGCTGACTCTTTAATGCTTTTTACATATGTAAAAATGGTATTCTGATTATAGACATTGGTGTCATATCCATCTTTAAGACTACACATATTTCCAGAATGGGGGTTCACTGACTTCTCCTTTCTGATTGTTGCAGTGTCCACAATGAAGAGATGTATGTTTCTTACCATTAACTTCTATTGTAGTACAAATGGAACTCAAGTAAGTGTATGTAAGTCCCATAGAAGTGACTGGAGAGTCACTCATGCTCAACCACATCTCAATTCACTGCAGCTTCTACACCAGTCAGAACAGGGGTTTAAGGGAGATTGGTATGGATCCCAGAGGTGAAATTCTCATCTATCCAATCTATGTGAATGTGATAAGAATGCCCCCTTACGCTAAGGTTTGAAGTGGGTTACGCGCAGCGGAATCGCCAGCGGTCAACTTGCTGCAAAGTACAGTACAGATGTAGTGGATAGGATTTTAACAAATCTCGTTCACACCCTGCAGAAATGAAAACATAGCACATGTTCATGTTCAGTTGCAGATTTCAGCTTTCACGATTCAATGATTGAAACCCAGGCTAGCCATACAGGAAACTGCCCATGAAACTAGCACCACAAGCCAGCTAGTTTCGTCAGGCTTTTGCCACAGACGGGTCTGCTATGGGCATCCCACTGTTAACTTGCAGAATATGACCTAAGCCTAAAATGGTATTTATATTTTAAAGGAAGCTGTGTGCTTTAATGGATCCTCATGTACCAAAAAAGGTAAAAAAAAATAACAGGGAGACTTTTTTTGGAAACTATTTTTGTAATTAAAGCCCAATACATTTTTTACTGTAATATTACAACTAATTTCTGTGGTCTTTAACCTAAACAATATGTACTTTCCGGTTATTGGTGCACTTTAGATAAGCCACTGTCTGGTTAGGGGAAGTAATCATATATTGTATTGCAGTTGTGTCATTGTAACACCTTAAATGTCAACATCTAAGGTGTTGTAGTATGATGTTTACATGTTGCGCAAATGCTTGTACTTTGTATATATAATGTATTTTATACTTTATTCATGTTTTGACTTTCTTTTGTTTTTCTTCTTGCACTTGCACAATGATCTTTAAAAGGAGAACCCAGATCCCAGCATATAAGCCCAACACAACAGATAGATAGGTTAGGGTCAAATGAATCAAACATTGTTTCTCGCTTATTTCATTGGGGGATACAGCACCATGGGTATAGACCTGGCCACTAGGAGGCTGACACTATGAATAGACAAAGATGTCAGCTCCGCCTCTGGGCTATATCCTCTCCGCAAACACTATGCTAACCATTCTTAACCTATTGTCCGTAGGAGGCAGACACGAGCTGACTCAGGTATTTCTGTCTTGCTTCGTTTTTATCTATTTTTTCAGGTGTAGGGGTTCCTCAGCGTGTAGCCACACTGGTCGTACCCCCTGCGGGCCCAGCACTCTCGCTGGTCACCCAGTCCCCACTCGCCGCATTGGCGGCCAGAATGCTGGTGACCCCAGTACCGTGTAAGAGGTCCACTGAAGGGGTAACCCTGTGGCGCATGAAAATGGTTGATCAGGTAAGTACCTGAAGATCTTTACCCCCACCTTACCTCAGCTACGTTTAACAGCATGGCTGTTGAAGCCGAGGTTCTGAGGCATTGCAGGTTTTCAGAACGCGTTACCCAGACCATGCTCCAGACCTGGAATCCCCAGTCAGCAAAGATTTAGAATCGCCCCTGGAAGGCCTACATCCAATGGTGTGAGAGTAATGACTTTCATCCGCTCTCCTTTTCTCTTCCCAGGATCCTGGCTTTTCTCCTGTTCAGTCTGGACCAAGGACTTGGTCTTTCTTCTCTTAAGGGACAGATTTCTGCCCTTTCTTTTCCAGAAGACCCTTGCCTTCCAGCCTCAGGTGAAGACTTTCCTGCAGGGAAACCTTGGAATCTTAAACACGTCCTTGAGGTGCTTCAGGCTCCCTCTTTTGAGCCTTTGTGTGAGATCTCTTCTCTCCTCCTCTCCTGGAAGATTGCCTTCCTGGTGGCCATTACTTACATCCACGGGGTCTCCAAACTGGCTGCCCGTCCCGGAAGCCTCTTTTTCTTGTTCTTCACAAGGACAGGTTGTCCTTTGTCTGGCACCTTCTTTTTTTATGTGGTTTCTTCCTTCCACATCAACGAGGACATTGTCTTACCATCTTTCTGCCTGGAACCCAAGTACCCACGTGAGCTTTCTTTTCACTGCCTGGATGTGGTCTGGGCGATCCAAGTCTATTTGTCTCTCACTGTCCCCTTCCGTCGTTCGGACACCTTGTTCATTCTCCTTGAGGGCCCTCATAAGGGCCTGGCTGCTTCCAAGGCTTCGGTCTGCTATCAGGGAGGCCTATTGTCTCAAGGACCGGCTGCCGCCTCTCCGTGTGACTGCTCATTCCACCAGATCTGTTGGAGCCTCCTGGGCTGTTCGGCATCAGGCTTCTGACATACCTTTACCAGGTTCTATCAGTTCCATTTTGTGGCCTCTGCCGATGCCAGGTTCTGCAAGCAACTGTGCACTAGGTTGTTTGCATGGCTGTATAATTTCCGCCCTCTGGGACTGCTTTAGGACATCCCATGGTTCTGTGTCCCCCAATGAAATAAGCGAGAAAACAGGATTTTTGTACTCGCTGTAAAATCCTTTTCTTGTTGTATTCTTTGGGGGACACAGATCCAACTCTTGTGTCTTGCCATTCCTGCCCCAGGCAGTTTTGGTTAGTTTTCGGGTTCAGGACATGTTGGTGGTTGTTGGTTCCATGTTCTTTTTTGTTTATTTGTATCTCTCTCCTACTGCTGCGGTACAAACTGGTTAGCACAGTGTCTGTGGATAGGATTTAGCCCAGAGGCAGAGCCGACATCTTTTGATATTCCTAGTGTCAGCCTCCTAGTGGCTAGGTCTGTACCGATGGTGCTGTGTCCCCCAATGAATACAATGAGAAAAGGATTTTACGGTGAGCTCAAAAATCCTGTTTTTCACCTTGTGAATTGGTGCGTCTGTTGCCAAGATATCTCTATTTTTGTGAATACGCAAATAAGCTCCATGGAGCAAAGAAGACATTGGTGCTTACCTCTTTGAAGCAATGGCATCACTCATTGCTCCAAAGAGCTCATGTTGACAAAAAAAGAGGTATCTCCGTAATGAAGGCACCGATTTACAAGAAAAACACTAATTCAGGTGATCCTAACTTACTGTATGTATCTGTGGGGCTGAGTTAATATTCTGGGTTCTGGTCACAGACTTCCTTTAAGAACCTAAAGGCTATGTCTACCTTTGCAACTAAATTGTTATTATGCCGATAAATCTAAAATGAAAAATAATGTAACTTTGCATTGGGTCTTTATTAAAATTTCCCTATCAGTTTGGGCCTACAGTGCTATGCAGAGAAGTGCTTCACTATCATAGCAGACAACAAACTGTCTGCTACATACTGTAGTTTATACTTTATTACATAGGTTTCCAACTTTGCTAGTATACAGTGTATTCAGTATGTTACCAAGAAGAAGAGGACTGATGGAAGAAAGTAGGACTGCATGAACAAACTATACAAGGCCAACTTGTAGTCTGTTATCATGGAGACATAGGTTTGAGGGGCATTATGAAGACAACAAGGATTTTTTTTTTTTTTAATTTATCAAGACCTATTGTGGAATTACTTTATCATTGTAGATGCATTGGCCCAATAGAAGTAAAATGATTGCAAAAGTATACATAGATATAAAGGGATTGTCCAGGTTTAGAAATAGCTTTGTATGGAATTTTCCAGAGACCATGCTACTCTTGAGCTGTGTCTGGTGTTTCAGTTCAACCCCATTCAAGTGAGTGGAGAAGAACAGATGAACTGACTAAACACCGCCTATAGCCAACTGGGGCAGTGTTACTGGGATTAGGAGAAAAAAAAACCGCCATTTTGTTCTACTGCTGGTCAACGCTATTAGTTGTAATCTGATTTCATTGCTGTGATTTTTGATTATTCAGTGTTAAGATGCATAAAAAATCCTTTTTACAGTCAGCATTCCTCTAGCCAAGGGTGAGCAGTGAGTTGCTTTTTTTTTGGTCAACACTATGTTTCTTCTTAAGTTTATTCATGTTCATTCATAAGGGTAATATTCTATTACAAGCTAATGTACTAATAGGGTGTTCTGCAATGATAAAGCCACTTGATTGGGGACATGCTGAACTGGAATGACTGAGTAATATTAAGTAATAAATTCTGGCATCGTGCAGTGACTTGGTCTGGTACCACTATCTAATTTCTTCTGTACCTTGAAAGACCACAATTGTAAACCTTAAAAGGGTTTATTTTTTTCCACAAAGAACACTTATCTGTTATCTGCATGATAGGAGATTAGAGTCTCATCACTGAGGGTCTGTCCCCAGGGACTCCCACTGATCACAAGATGCGGGATCTCCAGTTTCCCTATGAAGCAGTGCACACCACTACAATCGTTTCTATAGGACAGATGAAGTATTATACTTGGTGAACTCTGTAAACCTATAGAAGTGAATGAAGTGGTGGTCATGTCTGGTTATTAACTCTGAGACCCCAGTTCTCGTGACTGGTGAGAACACCAGCAATCACATAAATGTTGTTTGTGGCGACAACCCCATTAATCATTTTATTTCTCTATGACATTGATACCTATTGGGTCACTATGACGCCAGATTAAAGGGATGTTGCTCTTTTATATAATTACACACCTAAACTATAATCGTGTTATATATGGATATGTGTTATATATGGATATCTCACGTATAATTACAGTTCAACCAAGTTCCAGTTTTAATTATGAATAAAAGTTATTTTTTTAATTTATCTGTTGGGTGACGTGTTTTGATAAAAAAAAAAAAAGTAAAAATATCTATATGAGGAAATACAAGGGTAGAAAAAGACCTCAGCAGTTGGTGAAATAATAAGATTTTTTTTTTACATACATACCCTTAATCAGGCTACTTGGATGTACTAGGGCAGGGGTCAGCAACCTCGGGCACTGGTGCCAGAATCGGCACCCAAGACATATCTACCTGGCACAGGACTCTCTGTTGCTCCAGGAGGCAATCTCTGTCTTATGGACCATGGAAATCGTAAGGGGGAGGATTCACTGGGAGCGAGTATGTGACATGATGCCCTAGTGTCCGGGCCAGTACTCTAGTCAGAAAACAGAAACTGCCTTTGCGAAGTACAATATGGCAGCTAAATTTGCCTTCATTCATTAAGGCTGAAAAAATTTGTTTGGATTTCTTAAAGAGAAAGACTAGGCTGTGTGAGGGGCATCCTCTGACCCTCACAAAGCAGGCTTACTGCAGACTATTTTTAGCCCCATGTTCTGCCGAAATTCATATCCACTAAAAAGGAATAATTTTTGCTAAAAAAAGTCAGGGACAGAGATCACATTGAAATTTAACTTTAAATTGACAAACTAGTCAGTTGCTGTTACGGTTTGTGTTATGACTTGCATATTGCTCGACACCCATACATTTATTGAATGGCACACTGGATATATTTCATCTTTGATTTTTTTCTTTTTTCAAAATTGGCACCAGAGACAAAAAAGGTTGCTGACCCCTCTACTAGGGTATAATAAGGCACGATAAATAGATATGATAAAAATTGCTGTCAGCATTTAGCCTACTTGTTGACAGTTTCTGGTAGCAACAGAGGTTTTTTTATTTGTTACATAAACTAAAAATGTAACAGTAGCATAAGTGTTTCTTGTTCTAAGTACACCATAATTCCCATTACATAATATATCATTAAAGGTTCCTCAAGGAAATTGATGAACTGAAAGGAATGCTTTGCCAATTGGACTCTATTGACAAAATGGGTATTTTGGATGTTGGAGTATAAAATAGCTATTATGTGACCTTCGTGTTTCATCTGTAACTCAACCAAAACTTTAAGGAAGGCAGTAAGCAGCATATTCTTCTTCTTCCTTTTTTTTTTTTTTTTTTTAATTTAAAATTTCTTTGTTCCAGTAGATGGCAGTATTTTGTATGAATCACTAAAACAACAAGAAATTTTTTTACTACAAACATGATTGTTACCTTCAGCATGTGTTCAACTGCTGTATGTATTTTTCAGTAAATGAAAAAAATATTTTACTTATGACTGAAACATTGCAGAACACAAAAATAGAAAATAAGGGAAAAAAAAGATTGGTGTCTCAAAATAATAAAAATATCAAAGAAATGTATATCCCTGCTTTATCTCATTCTGAATATGGGATATCTCATATACTCATATATCCCATATATTTTTGAGACCAGTGATTAGCTACAGCAGTAAAGAGCTAAGGCCCCATGTAGCAAAATGCAGAAACAAAACGCTTCACATTTTTTGCAGCGGTTTCCTCTGTGGCAGAGGTGTAGCTAGGAGTTCAGCACAGGGAGGGCGAACATGTCCAAGTGGGCCCCCAACTTAGGTATACCGATATTATCATTATACTGTGACCATATAGTGGCAGGGTCGGACTGGCCCACTGGGGAATCCACCGTTGGCCCTGAGCCCCGACTACTAGTCCTCATGTCATGGGGGCCCGATCGGGATCCTGACCATCCCGATCGGGCCCCTGACCAGTGGCGTTACGATCGCGGTCGCAGGGGGTGCGACCGCGACCGGACCCGGCAGGGTACGGGGCCCTCGGCCAGCTGGAGATGGCCGGGGCCCCGGATCACTATGATAGCGGTCGGTGAAAGCCTGGTTCCCCGACCGCTATACATACTGTTATTGGAAAGGGGCCCTGGCATATTGCAGGCCCCTTTCCAATAGATGGCAGGGCAGGACAGCCAGGGGAGGTGACTGAAAATAATAAACACATATTCTCACCTCTCCTGAGCACAGCGTCCTCTCCGGCGCTCCTCCGTCATGACTGAAGCCTGTGATTAGGCCCCGGCGGTGACATGGGGCGCGACCGCGTAATGACGTCAGTGCGCCCCCACGTGACCGCTGAGGCCCAATCACAGGCCTCAGCAGTGTCGTCGGAAAAGGGCCTGAAGACGCTGAAGATGGCAGGATGGAGCGAGGATGCCAAGGAAAGGTAAGGCAAGGTGAGTATGAGAGTTTGTTATTTTTAATCACTTCCCCGGGCCTCCGATTATTATACTCTGGGGTCTGAGGAGACCCCAAAGTATAATAATAGCACTGAAGCGGAGCGGAGGGGGCTATTGGGCGCATATAATACTGGGTGGGGGGGGCCACTATGGAGCTTATAATACTGGGTGGGGGCCACTGTGGAGCTTATAATACTGGGTGGGGGCCACTGTGGGGAGTATATAATACTGGGTGGGGGCCACTGTGGAGCTTATAATACTGGGTGGGGGCCACTGTGGAGCTTATACTCCATACAGTGGCTCCTTCATTTTTTTTAATTACGCCGGGGCAGGTGAAAAAAACAAAACAAAAAAAAACCCCCACAAACTTTCTTTCCTGTCCCCAGTGTCTCCCAGCGCAGTTTGGTCCTGCAGTTCTGTTGTTTTCTTCCAGCTGAAGTTCCCTCTGCATGTGACTACCTGTGACGTCACGTGACCCCTGAGGCCAATCAATGGCCTAAGGGAAGGGACCTGGGACGTCACAGCCAGTGAGGAATTCCGGCAAAAAGAAGACAGCGGAGCAGCGGGACCGGACCGTGCTGGGAGGACACCGGAGACAGGTGAGTATGTTTAGCATGTTTTTTTTGGGGGGGGGGGGGGTAGGGGGGGATTCACCTCCCCCAGACTAATTATAAAAAAGAAAAAAATTATACTGGACAATCTCTTTAAAGTGTGGTGCATTAGGGGTGTATATTAAAGGGGTTGTCCAGGCATAATTTGTTATGGTTTATCCTCAGGATAGGCCACAGATACCTGATCTGTAGGGGGCTGACCCCGGACCGATCAGCTGTTCGGAGCCACTTCTGATGCCCGTACTGTACACAATACAGGGCCAGAAGCAGAAAGCTCTGTCCAATGTAAAGAGGCTGGGCACCTTCACTGTATCTCAGCACTTATTGAAGTCAGTAGGAGCTGAGCTGCAGTGAAGGCGCCGGGCTGCTATACAGCGGATGGAGCTTTCTGCTTTCGGCCCTGTGTTGTGTACAGAACAGGTGCCGGAAGTGGCTCCGAACAGCTGATGGGGCCATGTGTCAGCCCCCTACCGATCAGGTATTTATGGCCTATCCAAAAGCTTAGGCCATAAAAAAGATTAACCCTGGACAACCCCTTTAATATGCCCCACACAGTTTAATGTCCCCCCCCCCCCACAGGATGTTAGCCCCCATCACTGCTCCCACACAATATAATGACCCCATCACTATTCTCCATACAGTATGGGGGACCAGTGAAGAGGCCACTATGTGGGGGGACCAGTGAAGTGACCATAGAAAAATTTGTCCCAGACAACCCCTTAAAAGAGGTTGTCCATAAACTGGAGCGACCACTGTGTCGGCCGCCAGGGAGGTGCAAAAATAAGAAGATTTTTAAAAAAGCATACTCACCTGTCCCCAGCACCCCGTGTTCCCCTGCCTGTGTCTGTTCGGTCTCATGGCGGCGCCTCATTTCTGGAAATCCTGTACCTAATTGGTGTTAGCGATCACATGAGGTGCAGGACTCCCAGCAAGGAGTCGCCGGCATGAGACTGAATGGACACTGGCAGCGGACAACAGAGTGCCGGGAACAGGTGAGTATGCTTTTTAATTTACTTATTTTTTACTTTACACCTCCCGCCAGCTACATGGGTTGCTCCAATTCCTTCGGGGCAACTGTGGGAGTCAGACTTGTCTGTTTGAGCTCCTGAGTCCAGAGGCTTAAGAGGCTTTTTTGGATACTTGGAGACCGATTATTGGGTGTGGTTTTCGGTCTTTTGTGTGATACATACTGTAGCTCCGACTCCCTTCCCCGTGCGGAGGGGAGCCTTATCATGGAGCGTGGAGCTCCTGCCCCCCGGACCTTACAGGCGGGGGGCAGGAGAATGTCTGCCGACACAGCACCAGCAGAGCAGGGCAGGCGGAGGTCGCTGAGGCAGCAAGCCTCAATGAGACTGGCGACCAGGACAACAGCATCGTGAGCAGCAGCAGCGACATTGGCAGCTGCAGCATCGGGAACAGCATCGGGAGCAGCGACGTCCGTAGAGCGAGCGACGCCGGCAGTTGTAGCGGTGGCAACAGGGGTGTCAGCAGTCCCGGCAGGTGGATCTGTGAAAACGGCGACATCAGCCACGGCGGTAACATCAGCGGCAGTGGCGGGTGAAGCCGGTCCGAAGGGGGCTACGGCCGCAGGATATGCGGTTCCCTCTGGAAGGGTCCCTGCAAGCAGGAGAAATGACACAAGCTTACCATCATCGCTGCCGCAATCACCCGCAGGATGGGGCATCCGGAAAGCTGGAGAAGAGGTTGCCATCTACAGCCGGAGGATCGAGGCGGTCCTGGAGGAGTATGACCGGGCCCGGAGGTCCCTTTTCGCAATGAGTGGGGAGCTTCAGAGCGCTCGCGCCCGTAGCGACAGGGCCTCAAGGAAGGACCGCCCGGTTTTCAGTAAGCAGGTAAGGAGCCTGAAAAAACAAATAAAGGCCCTGGAAGCCAGGTGCACGGAGATTCTGGAGGGCGCGGGGCCGTTCAGAGAGAAGCTGCTGAACGATGACCGCTTCTTCCGCAAACAGCAGGAGCGGTTGTTGAAGGATGGCCCCGCGTCCTCAGACAGCTCGGGGAGAGGACGACTATTGTGAGTCAGACCTGGAGTCGGATGACAGCATGGCGGTACAGTATAGTCGGGCAGCCGTCCCTAGCAGCGGCAGCCTGATACCCACGTATACGCAGGCATCAGTGCTGGCAGTGAAGCAGGAAGTCAGAATGACAAGACAGGAAGTCAGAATGACAGGGCAGGAAGTGACGCAATCTCCCACACTCCCAGAGAACCAACCACTGCCCGAGACGGAGGAGGAGGAGGGCGGAGCCTCGGGAGAAGGCGGGAAGCTGATGAGGCAAATCTACCAATTAGAGTCCCCGTCCAGAATGGACCAATTAGCATTCAGCATGTCAGATCTGGACGGGGAGGAGGCGGGAAAAGGAGCCAAGACCAGGAAGAAGGCAAGGAAGGGAAAAAAAAAAAGAGAGATAGAGACATTTAAATTTGTCAGGTCGTTGCCTGGGGAGCATCGTGCCGGGACCTCAGCCCAGGTTGCGATGCCTCCAGGAGAGAAAAGGGAGGCGCAGGCACCTCGGGTCACGCCAAGTGGCGGGGTGCCCGGGGTGCCAGCAGTCAAAATGGCGCCTGATAGTACCTTTCAGGTGGTGGCGGACAAGGAGCTCATGGTTGCAGACAAGGTGCTCATAGTTGCGGACAAGGGCAAAGGCAAAGAAGCCCCCCCTGCGGAGGGGAGTGGCGTAGGGAAACCTCCCTCCCTGGTAGGAGGTTTTAAAATATCGATGGCTTCCCCCAGAGTAAGGTGTAGGAAAGGGGGAGTGGCAGGTGGGCGTGGCTCATCCTCCTCCAGTGCTGATGAAGCCGGTGATGCGGAGGTCACTTCCGGGGCTAAGGGGGCATGTCCTCCTACAACATCAGGTGCCGGGGTGACTGTGGATGCGGAGGCCGAGGTAAAAGCGGGGAAGCCATCAGCGAGTGGTGCAGCCGGCCCCGCTGTAAGAAGGAAGACTGCAGGTGTGAATGATGGACGAGTGGAGAAGCTAGTTAAGCAGACAGGTAAGGTAAAGGGGAAAGCGGGTGGGACAAAAGGGGTAATTAGTAGTATTCCTGAAGAAGGTGGTGTAGTATGCATGGGGGTCCAAGAGCCTGTAGTCGGGGAGGCTGCGGGAGGAGGGGCTATTACCATTGCTGCTAAAAAAAGTGTTTCTACTGCTGGTAATATTTCTGTTGTGGCCCCTGTTGTTTCTGGTATTTCTGCTGTTGTCCCTGCTGTTGTCCCTGCTGTTGTCCCTGCTGTTGTTCCTGATGCTGTTCCTGATGCTGTTCCTGATGCTGTTCCTGATGCTGTCGTTGCTCCTGTTGTTACTCCTGTCATTGCTCCTGATATTGTTGCTCCTGTTGTCCTCTCTGCCGCTGTTCCTTCTGCTGCAGTTGGAGTGACCCGGTCCGCGGCGGCTATGCCAGGGCGGACTGTTGCCGCCTCTGGTGCTCCGGTTGCCGTGGCTGGGCTAAGTAATTCTGCGGGGGTCCCTGGGAGTGTCGCTGGTACTCCGGGCCCCCACGCTCCTATGCCAGCGTCGCTTCTGGGGCCCCTGGGGGTGCATCATGTCTTCCGCCGGGCTCCAGGGACGGCGATCTGCAACGGCAGCTCCTGGAGGCTTTACGGGCGGGCCAGTCCACAATGACCATAGATGGGCAGTCGAGAGACCTTAGGTTCTGGATCGAGCGTTTTGGCCTAGGGAAGTTCCGAGAGGAAGGAGGTGAGACCAGATGGACTCTCCCTACACCCGGGCGTAGGGGGCCGACACGGAGGAACATGGCCCGTCTCGTGTGGGGGGGAGCCGGCCCTTGTCCCCAGAGGAGGGGGGTCGTGGAACTCCTACTCGGGATGGGTTTCAGGGCAAGCGACATCTTTGCCCTGATTCATCCTGTCGGCTCCTCGGAGTTTGACATCAGCTTTGTTACCCCGGAGGGCTTAGAAACCTTCTGGGGAAACTATAGGCTGGTGAAGGACGAGCCCGCCTGGCGTGACTTTATGGTGTGGGCGGTGTCACGCCAGGATAACATTAAGAAAGTGACCGTTTTAACTCGTAACGAGTCACTTTCTTATATGGACATCATGACCTGGCTGAACAGGTTTGGGGAGGTCAAAGACTTCCCCAAGAAAAACCTGGATGAGTTTGGGATCTGGTCGGGGGCCTGGACTTTCATGGTCAAGTTGCGACACGAGGATAACTCGGTGATGCATATCCCGTCCTCGACCTTCCTTGGGAAAGACAGGATCCTTGTCTTCTACCAGGGGCAGCCAAAACTCTGTCACAGGTGCGGTGACCCCTCACACTTGAGCGCCTCCTGCCGTGTGCAGAAATGCGCCATGTGTGGGGAGGTGGGCCATCTCGCGGCGACCTGTGGCAGGGTGCGTTGCCACCTGTGTGGTGTCCTTGGGCACCCGATCGGGGCGTGTCCACGGTCTTTCGCCAACACCACCCTTCGGCAAGCGGGAGCAGTTGAGGAGGCTGTCCCTGCTGCGGAGGGGGTGAGTGGGGGAGGAGAGACTAGTCTGCCAAGGCAAAGGGAGAAGGCCCAGCCACCATCAAGGGCAAGGAGGCGCGAGAGGAGGAGGGAGCAGAGGGAGGGAGTTATGTGCCTTCCTTCTGCCCCTGGCTCTGCTGGGCCGGATCCTGATGCCGAGGCAGCAGTGGGCACGACCCTGGTTGAGGAGATGAGGAGACTGCAGAGGGAGGAAGAGGCTGACCAGTCGTCTTCTTCTCAGTACGTCAGTGCTGGGGAGGGAGAGACGGTCAAGCGGAGAAAGTCACCGAGTAAAGTGAGGGCAAAAACATCCCCCCCCCCCCCGACGAAGGAACGCAGACTCGACGGCCCTCTAGTGGTAGGTCCCAACCGGTACCAATCCCTCTGTGAGGATGCGTTGGCCTCAGGGGAGGCTTCAGAGGGAGAGGTGGAGCCGTCAGGGGCTGCTGAGTCTCCCTCCGGGAGGGGCCCCCTGCCCTCTGGGGGGGAGGCTGGCCTGGAGCCTGGAGGAGGAGATGATGCACCCAGGGCCGAAGTTGCTACTGTCTCTGCGACCACTGTAACTCCTCAGGGAGAAGTTGCGGGGGGAGGTCCATCCCTCCTCTGGCCAAACCACACCGGGGGAGGTGATGGACCAATCCCAATGTAAGAAGAGGACCCGCAAGACGAGGAGAAGTCGCGGGTCCTCTTCAGACTCATCTAGGGGTGGTGGTGATAGGAGGAAAGGGGGTGGGAAGCTGAAGGTCATTGAGCTCAATCGGTCTTAATGGCAGTCCCCTCTCCACTGACGCTGGCCACCATTAATGTGGCCAGCATTAAGTCTGATACGGCTAGGTTTGCAGCCTTTGATTTTCTTGGCCGGGTTGAAGCTGACATTTTGTTTTTGCAGGAGACCAGGCTCTGTACTCTATCAGAGATAAACAGAGCAAGGAGGGAGTGGCGCAGGGGGCCCTCCTACTGGTCTCTTGCGGCTGAGCCGTATAGTGGAGTGGCGGTGCTTTTTACCGCAGAGGTGAAATGCCAGCGACTGATCGAGCTCGAAATGGGAAGGTGCCTAGTCTTAGACGTCTTCATGAAGGGGCAAAGCCTGCGCCTCATTAACATCTACGGTCCCCAGACAAAGTGGGACCGTAAAAGCCTCTTTATGAAGATTAAGCCTTTTCTTTTTACGGGCAAACAAGTCATCTTTGGTGGGGATTTTAATACCATAACTAGACCCCAAGACCGAGGAGGTACCAGAGATAGACTGCCCTATGATGGCGCCGCGTTAAATAGCATAGTGAGTGAAGCTCGCCTGGAGGATATCCACATCAGGCATTCCCCAGGTCACCGTGGGTTCACCTTTCAGAGAGGTAGTGTTAGGTCTAGGATAGATAGGTTTTTTTTTGAAGGAGAATTCCGTCACCACCCCTGTGTCCGTGGTGGAGGTGGAGTTCTCCGATCACTGTCTAATTTTGTTTTCTTTGAATATTTCAGAGACCCTCCGGAGAGGAAGAGGTTTGTGGAGGCTGAATTCGTCACTCCTTGAGGAGGCAGCTGTAAGACAAGCCTTTGAGGAGTTTCTTCAGGATCAAGTACTATTACTGGGTCTTGAAGGTACTAGGTCAGAGTGGTGGGAGATATTCAAAAAAAGGGTGGCGGGATTTTTCCGCCGGCTCTCAAGCCTCAGGTCACTGGACATGTACCGCATGTACACTGCACTGAGGAAGAGACTTGGACATCTGGTCTCGACCGGAGGTAGCCAGGAGGATATCTCCGGTGTGAAGGCTTTGCTCAAAAGGTGTCAGTATGATAGGCACGCATCTTTGGTTCTTGAGAGGGATTTCGGGAAATACCGCTCGCCCGACCCCTACAGGAACTGTAAGATGTCAGTGACTTGTAAGACAGTAACAGGCCTGATTGACAGTACAGGATCCCTGACAAGATCCAGGTCAGGGATCTTGGAGGTCGTCAGGTCCTTCTACTCGAACCTTTTGGCAAAGAAGGAACTGAATCGGGATCGGATTTCAGGTTTCTTGGCTGAAGCCATTCCTGAGTCAGCAGAAGACCCTTCTCTTGGTGTTTTGATAGAACCTATAAGGGAAGAGGAAGTCGTCAGGGCTATTGAGGGTCTTGCCCTCAAGAAGTCACCTGGCCCAGATGGCTTAACATCTGAGTTCTATCGGACCTTTAAAGGAGCTTTGGCTCCCCTCTTGACTGACGTGCTTAATGAGTGTCTATCCTCGGGCACTCTGCCGAAGTCAATGAGGAGGTCCGCCCTTATAGTTCTGTCAAAGGGTAAGGATCCGAGCCATATTGAGAACTGGCGGCCCATAGCACTTCTCAATACGGACCGAAAGATTCTGGCGAAGGTACTTTTCAACCGGCTGGTACAGTTTGCGCCCCGGCTCCTCTCGCCGGCTCAGCACTGCTCTGTTCCCGGTCGTAGCACCTTAAGTGCGGTCCTGAGTGTCAGGGAGGCTGTGGAGCAGAGTAGGGCAGGTCGGTGGAAGGGGTACTTGCTGTCCCTAGATCAGGCTAAGGCTTTTGACAGGGTCAATCATGAGTATTTGTGGTCAACTCTCTCGAGGTATGGCCTGCCTGGGGGGTTCATTCAGTGGCTGCAGACCTTATACGCTGGGGCTGAGTCTTTCCCGCTTGTGAATGGTTGGGTTGGTCGTCCTTTTGAGGTGGGGTCGGGGGTCCGACAGGGATGTCCCTTGAGCCCGCTACTGTATGTGTTCGCCATTGATCCCCTGATTAGACGGATTAATGGTGGGCCGGTGGCGGGAGTCAGGATGGACCTGGAGGGTACTGGCTCCCCTTTGAGGACAGTAGCCTACGCGGATGATGTCACCGTTCTTGTCTCGTCACGGGAGGAGCTTGAATGGATGATGTCTGAAGTGGACAGTTACTCGGAGGCTTCCGGATCAGCTGTAAACAGGAATAAGTGTGGAAGCCTCTGGCTGGGAGGGGGAGAGCCTGTTTTTTCTCTCCTGGACACCCTCCCAGAACCCCAGGGGTCTGTAAAGATCTTAGGCATCCATTTTGGCCAGGGTGATTACCCACTCCAAAATTGGGAAGGTAGGGTTAAGGATGTCGCCCAGAGAGTTGATTGCTGGAAGGGTTGGTCTTTGACCCTGAGAGAAAGGGTTCACCTTGCCAAAGCCTTCCTGCTCCCGTTGGTGATCTATCTAGGTAGCGTCTGTGCCTTGCCAGAGTCTTGTTGGAGTAGGATCTGTTGCCTGTTCTTCCAACTGTTATGGGGGAACAGGCTCAACCTAATCAGGAGGGAGGTTACATACCGCACAAGGAGGCTAGGGGGGTTAAATATGGTTAACCCCGTGGTGTTCTTAATGAACACCTTTCTTAAGATCAATTTACCAAACCTCTCCTCCGAGGGGGCTCCTTCGTGGGTAGCCTCCTGCCAGGGGTGGTTTCGGCCCTTCTTCCAGAAATGGGAGTCAGGAGGGCAAGTGAAAGATCTTCGTGCACCCCATGGATATCTCCCGGCCTATGCTTCCCTGGTCCTGAAAGTGATTCGTCGGTGGGGTCTGGGGGCGTGGGAGATCAGGACTCAGTCAAGACGTTTTCTTGACGACAAGGTCCTGTTGACCCGCTTCCAGAAGCCTCTGGCGCTCAAAGATTGCCCAGGAGAAACCTTAGAGGGAGGGTTGCGTTTTCTTAACTCCAAAAGGTTTCCTCGGAAGTTTTGGGATCTGACCTGGCGCTGCCTCCTAGGTAAGTTATATGTGAGGGGGAACTTGAAGTACCGGAACTCCGACGAGCGAGGCTGCCCTCGGGAGGAGTGTGGCGACATGCTGGAAAGCATGGAGCACTTCCTGCTTCAGTGCCCCTTCAATATAAGGGTTTGCAAATTGGTGGGGACCTCCACCGGTTGGCTGCGACTGGCTGGCCTTTCCTATGCCGAGTGGGCCTATGGGGCATTCAAACACCCGGAGGGCAGGGACTGCCAAACACTTTTTGTAGTTAGTGCAGTGGTCAGGTTTCACCTATGGTCAGCACGGTGTTTAGTATCGACGAGAGGCAAAATCCTCCCGGAGGTGGAGGTGGTTAAAAACATCATGGTGGACCTGGTGAGGGTGCGCTCTCGGGAGTACGAGGGGCTGGGCGCAGAAAGGGCTGGTACCCTCTGGAGGGGGTTCACTTTTTCTGTTCCCTGAGGGTTAGATAAGGGATTTAAAGTAGGTTAGTTAGGTTAGGGCCAGATAGGGATAGGTAGGGCAAGGTTTGCACGAGGGGTGGGGTTTATTATTTTCTGATAGGGAGGGACAGGTAGGGACAGGGTAGGGACAGAATGATAGATAGGGATATAGCGGTAGGGCGAGTAGACAGGGATGGGCCTCCTGTGCTCTCTTCCTGGTGGAGGGCTGGCGTGTCACCACATAGGCATTTTGTTTTGGAAATCAGATGGAAGGGTAAGAGGCTTGAGGATAACCGACCCTAGGCCCATGGGAGGTTTATGGGAGGGAAGGTAATTTAACAGGTTATGTAGGATGGTGGGTTTTTGTTACTTGTCTGTTATTTCTTATTTGTTATTGTTGTCGTTCATATGTTGTGTCCATTTTCCCATTTTCCATTTTTCCATATCCCATATTCGTTTTCCATTTCCATTTTTCATATCCATTTCCATATCCCATATTTCTTTTTCCATATTCCATAATTCCATTTGTTTGTTAATAGATAAGGGTTTTTTTCAGGGGGGGTAGGTTGTTTGGGAGGGGGGTTTCTTTTTGGGGGTGGAGGGTTTGGTTTATAAGTTTTCGTGTGCCCGGCCTGGCTCTGGACTACGCGGACATGGGAGGACATGAGGCGGAGAGCCAGGTTGGGTTTCAGGGGCTTGGTGGTGGGTGGTGCCAGCACCAGGACTATGCGGACATGGGAGGACATGGGGCGTGGTGCTGGCCGGGTGTGGTGAGGGGAAAAAAAAAAAAAATAAAAAAATAAAAATTTTTAGTAAGTTTCAGTTGGGGATTTTGTTAGTGTTATAAGTTTCCGTTATATGTTTTCATTGTATTTGCCCATTTAGATTTTCTTTTGTTAGAGTTTTTGACTGACGGATGACTGGAGAAAGACGGGAGAAGAGTGAAAGGTGGCGTGAAAGGCGGAGTGAAAGGCAGAATGGATGGGGCTGGTTCGCGATTGTTTTTTTTTTTTTTTTTTTTTTTTTTTTTGTCCCGGTGTTTTCTTGTATTTTATTTGTTGATGGTTTTATGCTATGTTTTAGATTTATGTATTGTCTCTGTTTATAGTTTTTATATTGTATTTTCGTATGTGACAGTGTTTGTGAACTTTTTCTACTTTTATAATAAAATAGTTCCAATTCCTTCGGGGCAACTGTGGGAGTCAGACACACTTGTTTGAGCTCCTGAGTCCAGAGGCTTAAGAGGCTTTTTTGGATACTTGGAGACCGATTATTGGGTGTGGTTTTCGGTCTTTTGTGTGATACATACCGTAGCTCCGACTCCCTTCCCCGTGCGGAGGGGAGCCTTATCATGGAGCGTGGAGCTCCTGCCCCCCGGACCTTACAGGCGGGGGGCAGGAGAATGTCTGCCGACACAGCACCAGCAGAGCAGGGCAGGCGGAGGTCGCTGAGGCAGCAAGCCTCAATGAGAATGGCGACCGGGACAACAGCATTGGGAGCAGCATCAGGAGCAGCAGCAGCGACATTGGCGGCTGCAGCATCAGGAACAGCATCGGGAGTAGCGATGCCCGTGGAGCAGGCGACGCCAGCAGGGGTAGCAGTGGCGACAGGGGTGTCAGCAGTCCCGGCAGGTGGATCCGTGAAGACGGCGACATCAGCCACAGCGGTAACATCAGCGGCAGTGGCGGGTGAAGCCGGTCCGAAGGGGGCTACGGCCGCAGGATATGCGGTTTCCTCTGGAAGGGTCCCTGCAAGCAGGAGAAAAGACGCCTTACCGTCATCGCTGCCTCAATCACCCGCAGGATGGGGCATCCGGAAAGCTGGAGAAGAGGTTGCCATCTACAGCCGGAGGATCGAGGCGGTCCTGGAGGAGTATGACCGGGCCCGGAGGTCCCTGTTCGCTATGGGTGGAGAGCTGCAAAGCGCTCGTGCCCGTAGCGACAGGGCCTCGAGGAAGGACCGCCCGGTTTTCAGCAGACAAGTAAAGAGCCTCAAAAAGCAGATTAAGACCCTGGAAGCCAGGTGTGCGGAGATCCTGGAGGGCGCAGGGCCGTTCAGAGAGAAGCTGCTGAACGATGACCGCTTCTTCCGCAAACAGCAGGAGCGGTTGTTGAAGGATGGCCCCGCGTCCTCAGACAGCTCGGGAGAGGACGACTATTGTGAGTCAGACCTGGAGTCGGATGACAGCATGGCGGTACAGTATAGTCGGGCAGCCGTCCCTAGCAGCGGCAGCCTGATACCCACGTATACGCAGGCATCAGTGCCGGCAGTGAAGCAGGAAGTCAGAATGACAAGACAGGAAGTCAGAATGACAGGGCAGGAAGTGACGCAATCTCCCACACTCCCAGAGAACCAACCACTGCCCGAGACGGAGGAGGAGGAGGGCGGAGCCTCGGGAGAAGGCGGGAAGCTGATGAGGCAAATCTACCAATTAGAGTCCCCGTCCAGAATGGACCAATTAGCATTCAGCATGTCAGATCTGGACGGGGAGGAGGCGGGAAAAGGAGCCAAGACCAGGAAGAAGGCAAGGAAGGAAAAAAAAAGAGAGATAGAGACATTTAAATTTGTCAGGTCGTTGCCTGGGGAGCATCGTGCCGGGACCTCAGCCCAGGTTGCGATGCCTCCAGGAGAGAAAAGGGAGGCGCAGGCACCTCGGGTCACGCCAAGTGGCGGGGGTGCCCAGGGTGCCAGCAGTCAAAATGGCGCCTGATAGTACCTTTCAGGTGGTGGCGGACAAGGAGCTCATAGTTGCGGACAAGGGCAAAGGCAAAGAAGCCCCCCCTGCGGAGGGGGAGTGGCGTAGGGAAACCTCCCTCCCTGGTAGGAGGTTTTAAAATATCGATGGCTTCCCCCAGAGTAAGGTGTAGGAAAGGGGGGAGTGGCATGTGGGCGTGGCTCATCCTCCTCCAGTGCTGATGAAGCCGGTGATGCGGAGGTCACTTCCGGGGCTAAGGGGGCGTGTCCTCCTACAACATCAGGTGCCGGGGTGACTGTGGATGCGGAGGCCGAGGTAAAAGCGGGGAAGCCATCAGCGAGTGGTGCAGCCGGCCCCGCTGTAAGAAGGAAGACTGCAGGTGTGAATGATGGACGAGTGGAGAAGCTAGTTAAGCAGACAGGTAAGGTAAAGGGGAAAGCGGGTGGGACAAAAGGGGTAATTAGTAGTATTCCTGAAGAAGGTGGTGTAGTATGCATGGGGGTCCAAGAGCCTGTAGTCGGGGAGGCTGCGGGAGGAGGGGCTATTACCATTGCTGCTAAAAAAAGTATTTCTACTGCTGGTAATATTTCTGTTGTGGCCCCTGTTGTTTCTGGTATTTCTGCTGTTGTCCCTGCTGTTGTCCCTGCTGTTGTTTCTGCTGCTGTTCCTGATGCTGTTGTTGCTCCTGTTGTTACTCCTGTCACTGCTCCTGATATTGTTGCTCCTGTTGTCCTCTCTGCCGCTGTTCCTTCTGCTGCAGTTGGAGTGACCCGGTCCGCGGCGGCTATGCCAGGGCGGACTGTTGCCGCCTCTGGTGCTCCGGTTGCCGTGGCTGGGCTAAGTAGTTCTGCGGGGGTCCCTGGGAGTGGCGCTGGTACTCCGGCAGCGGAGGTTGCTGCGGCCTCCGGGCCCCCACGCTCCTATGCCAGCGTCGCTTCTGGGGCCCCTGGGGGTGCATCATGTCTTCCGCCCGGCTCCAGGGACGGCGATTTGCAACGGCAGCTCCTGGAGGCTTTACGGGCGGGCCAGTCCACAATGACCATAGATGGGCAGTCGAGAGACCTTAGGTTCTGGATCGAGCGTTTTGGCCTAGGGAAGTTCCGAGAGGAAGGAGGTGAGACCAGATGGACTCTCCCTACACCCGGGCGTAGGGGGCCGACACGGAGGAACGTGGCCCGTCTCGTGTGGGGGGGAGCCGGCCCTTGTCCCCAGAGGAGGGGGGTCGTGGAACTCCTACTCGGGATGGGTTTCAGGGCAAGCGACATCTTTGCCCTGATTCATCCTGTCGGCTCCTCGGAGTTTGACATCAGCTTTGTTACCCCGGAGGGCTTAGAAACCTTCTGGGGAAACTATAGGCTGGTGAAGGACGAGCCCGCCTGGCGTGACTTTATGGTGTGGGCGGTGTCACGCCAGGATAACATTAAGAAAGTGACCGTTTTAACTCGTAACGAGTCACTTTCTTATATGGACATCATGACCTGGCTGAACAGGTTTGGGGAGGTCAAGGACTTCCCAAAGAAAAATCTCGACGAGTTCGGGATATGGTCGGGGGCCTGGACCTTCATGGTCAAATTGCGACACGAGGATAACTCGGTGATGCATATCCCGTCCTCAACCTTCCTTGGGAAAGACAGGATCCTTGTCTTCTACCAGGGGCAGCCAAAACTCTGTCACAGGTTCGGTGACCCCTCACACTTGAGCGCCTCCTGCCGTGTGCAGAAGTGCGCCATGTGTGGGGAGGTGGGCCATCTCGCGGCGACCTGTGGCAGGGTGCGTTGCCACCTGTGTGGTGTCCTTGGGCACCCGATGGGGGCGTGTCCACGGTCTTTCGCCAACACCACCCTTCGGCAAGCGGGAGCAGTTGAGGAGGCTGTCCCTGCTGCGGAGGGGGTGAGTGGGGGAGGAGAGACTAGTCTGCCAAGGCAAAGGGAGAAGGCCCAGCCACCATCAAGGGCAAGGAGGCGCGAGAGGAGGAGGGAGCAGAGGGAGGGAGTTATGTGCCTTCCTTCTGCCCCTGGCTCTGCTGGGCCGGATCCTGATGCCGAGGCAGCAGTGGGCACGACCCTGGTTGAGGAGATGAGGAGACTGCAGAGGGAGGAAGAGGCTGACCAGTCGTCTTCTTCTCAGTACGTCAGTGCTGGGGAGGGAGAGACGGTCAAGCGGAGAAAGTCACCGAGTAAAGTGAGGGCAAAAACATCTGCCCCCCCCCCGACGAAGGAACGCAGACTCGACGGCCCTCTAGTGGTAGGTCCCAACCGGTACCAATCCCTCTGTGAGGATGCGTCGGCCTCAGGGGAGGCTTCAGAGGGAGAGGTGGAGCCGTCAGGGGCTGCTGAGTCTCCCTCCGGGAGGGGCCCCCTGCCCTCTGGGGGGGAGGCTGGCCTGGAGCCTGGAGGAGGAGATGATGCACCCAGGGCCGAAGCTGCTACTGTCTCTGCGACCACTGTAACTCCTCAGGGAGAAGTTGCGGGGGAGGTCCATCCCTCCTCTGGCCAAACCGCACCGGGGGAGGTGATGGACCAATCCCAATGTAAGAAGAGGACCCGCAAGACGAGGAGAAGTCGCGGGTCCTCTTCAGACTCATCTAGGGGTGGTGGTGATAGGAGGAAAGGGGGTGGGAAGCTGAAGGTCATTGAGCTCAATCGGTCTTAATGGCAGTCCCCTCTCCACTGACGCTGGCCACCATTAATGTGGCCAGCATTAAGTCTGATACGGCTAGGTTTGCAGCCTTTGATTTTCTTGGCCGGGTTGAAGCTGACATTTTGTTTTTGCAGGAGACCAGGCTCTGTACTCTATCAGAGATAAACAGAGCAAGGAGGGAGTGGCGCAGGGGGCCCTCCTACTGGTCTCTTGCGGCTGAGCCGTATAGTGGAGTGGCGGTGCTTTTTACCGCAGAGGTGAAATGCCAGCGACTGATCGAGCTCGAAATGGGAAGGTGCCTAGTCTTAGACGTCTTCATGAAGGGGCAAAGCCTGCGCCTCATTAACATCTACGGTCCCCAGACAAAGTGGGACCGTAAAAGCCTCTTTATGAAGATTAAGCCTTTTCTTTTTACGGGCAAACAAGTCATCTTTGGTGGGGATTTTAATACCATAACTAGACCCCAAGACCGAGGAGGTACCAGAGATAGACTGCCCTATGATGGCGCCGCGTTAAATAGAATAGTGAGTGAAGCTCGCCTGGAGGATATCCACATCAGGCATTCCCCAGGTCACCGTGGGTTCACCTTTCAGAGAGGTAGTGTTAGGTCTAGGATAGATAGGTTTTTTTTGAAGGAGAATTCCGTCACCACCCCTGTGTCCGTGGTGGAGGTGGAGTTCTCTGATCACTGTCTAATTTTGTTTTCTTTGAATATTTCAGACACCCTCCGGAGAGGAAGAGGTTTGTGGAGGCTGAATTCGTCACTCCTTGAGGAGGCAGCTGTAAGACAAGCCTTTGAGGAGTTTCTTCAGGATCAGGTACTATTACTGGGTCTTGAGGGTACTAGGTCAGAGTGGTGGGAGATATTCAAAAAAAGGGTGGTGGGATTTTTCCGCCGGCTCTCAAGCCTCAGGTCACTGGACATGTACCGCATGTACACTGCACTGAGGAAGAGACTTGGACATCTGGTCTCGACCGGAGGTAGCCAGGAGGATATCTCCGGTGTGAAGGCTTTGCTCAAAAGGTGTCAGTACGATAGGCACGCATCTTTGGTTCTTGAGAGGGATTTCGGGAAATACCGCTCGCCCGACCCCTACAGGAACTGTAAGATGTCAGTGACTTGTAAGACAGTAACAGGCCTGATTGACAGTACAGGATCCCTGACAAGATCCAGGTCAGGGATCTTGGAGGTCGTCAGGTCCTTCTACTCGAACCTTTTGGCAAAGAAGGAACTGAATCGGGATCGGATTTCAGGTTTCTTGGCTGAAGCCATTCCTGAGTCAGCAGAAGACCCTTCTCTTGGTGTTTTGATAGAACCTATAAGGGAAGAGGAAGTCGTCAGGGCTATTGAGGGTCTTGCCCTCAAGAAGTCACCTGGCCCAGATGGCTTAACATCTGAGTTCTATCGGACCTTTAAAGGAGCTTTGGCTCCCCTCTTGACTGACGTGCTTAATGGGTGTCTATCCTCGGGCACTCTGCCGAAGTCAATGAGGAGGTCCGCCCTTATAGTTCTGTCAAAGGGTAAGGATCCGAGCCATATTGAGAACTGGCGGCCCATAGCACTTCTCAATACGGACCGAAAGATTCTGGCGAAGGTACTTTTCAACCGGCTGGTACAGTTTGCGCCCCGGCTCCTCTCGCCGGCTCAGCACTGCTCTGTTCCCGGTCGTAGCACCTTAAGTGCGGTCCTGAGTGTCAGGGAGGCTGTGGAGCAGAGTAGGGCAGGTCGGTGGAAGGGGTACTTGCTGTCCCTAGATCAGGCTAAGGCTTTTGACAGGGTGAATCATGAGTATTTGTGGTCAACTCTCTCGAGGTATGGCCTGCCTGGGGGGTTCATTCAGTGGCTGCAGACCTTATACGCTGGGGCTGAGTCTTTCCCGCTTGTGAATGGTTGGGTTGGTCGTCCTTTTGAGGTGGGGTCGGGGGGTCCGACAGGGATGTCCCTTGAGCCCGCTACTGTATGTGTTCGCCATTGATCCCCTGATTAGACGGATTAATGGTGGGCCGGTGGCGGGAGTCAGGATGGACCTGGAGGGTACTGGCTCCCCTTTGAGGACAGTAGCCTACGCGGATGATGTCACCGTTCTTGTCTCGTCACGGGAGGAGCTTGAATGGGTGATGTCTGAAGTGGACAGTTACTCGGAGGCTTCCGGATCAGCTGTAAACAGGAATAAGTGTGGAAGCCTCTGGCTGGGAGGGGGAGAGCCTGTTTTTTCTCTCCCGGACACCCTCCCAGAACCCCAGGGGTCTGTAAAGATCTTAGGCATCCATTTTGGCCAGGGTGATTACCCACTCCAAAATTGGGAAGGTAGGCTTAAGGATGTCGCCCAGAGAGTTGATTGCTGGAAGGGTTGGTCTTTGACCCTGAGAGAAAGGGTTCACCTTGCCAAAGCCTTCCTGCTCCCGTTGGTGATCTATCTAGGTAGCGTCTGTGCCTTGCCAGAGTCTTGTTGGAGTAGGATCTGTTGCCTGTTCTTCCAACTGTTATGGGGGAACAGGCTCAACCTAATCAGGAGGGAGGTTACATACCGCACAAGGAGGCTAGGGGGGTTAAATATGGTTAACCCCGTGGTGTTCTTAATGAACACCTTTCTTAAGATCAATTTACCAAACCTCTCCTCCGAGGGGGCTCCTTCGTGGGTAGCCTCCTGCCAGGGGTGGTTTCGGCCCTTCTTCCAGAAATGGGAGTCAGGAGGGCAAGTGAAAGATCTTCGTGCAAAAAAGCCCATGGATATCTCCCGGCCTATGCTTCCCTGGTCCTGAAAGTGATTCGTCGGTGGGGTCTGGGGGCGTGGGAGATCAGGACTCAGTCAAGACGTTTTCTTGACGACAAGGTCCTGTTGACCAGCTTCCAGAAGCCTCTGGCGCTCAAAGATTGCCCAGGAGAAACCTTAGAGGGAGGGTTGCGTTTTCTTAACTCCAAAAGGTTTCCTCGGAAGTTTTGGGATCTGACCTGGCGCTGCCTCCTAGGTAAGTTATATGTGAGGGGGGAACTTGAAGTACCGGAACTCCGACGAGCGAGGCTGCCCTCGGGAGGAGTGTGGCGACATGCTGGAAAGCATGGAGCACTTCCTGCTTCAGTGCCCCTTCAATATAAGGGTTTGCAAATTGGTGGGGACCTCCACCGGTTGGCTGCGACTGGCTGGCCTTTCCTATGCCGAGTGGGCCTATGGGGCATTCAAACACCCGGAGGGCAGGGACTGCCAAACACTTTTTGTAGTTAGTGCAGTGGTCAGGTTTCACCTATGGTCAGCACGGTGTTTAGTATCGACGAGAGGCAAAATCCTCCCGGAGGTGGAGGTGGTTAAAAACATCATGGTGGACCTGGTGAGGGTGCGCTCTCGGGAGTACGAGGGGCTGGGCGCAGAAAGGGCTGGTACCCTCTGGAGGGGGTTCACTTTTTCTGTTCCCTGAGGGTTAGATAAGGGATTTAAAGTAGGTTAGTTAGGTTAGGGCCAGATAGGGATAGGTAGGGCAAGGTTTGCACGAGGGGTGGGGTTTATTATTTTCTGATAGGGAGGGACAGGTAGGGACAGGGTAGGGACAGAATGATAGATAGGGATATAGCGGTAGGGCGAGTAGACAGGGATGGGCCTCCTGTGCTCTCTTCCTGGTGGAGGGCTGGCGTGTCACCACATAGGCATTTTGTTTTGGAAATCAGATGGAAGGGTAAGAGGCTTGAGGATAACCGACCCTAGGCCCATGGGAGGTTTATGGGAGGGAAGGTAATTTAACAGGTTATGTAGGATGGTGGGTTTTTGTTACTTGTCTGTTATTTCTTATTTGTTATTGTTGTCGTTCATATGTTGTGTCCATTTTCCCATTTTCCATTTTTCCATATCCCATATTCATTTTCCATTTCCATTTTTTATATCCATTTCCATATCCCATATTTCTTTTTCCATATTCCATAATTCCATTTGTTTGTTAGTAGATAAGGGTTTTTTTCAGGGGGGTAGGTTGTTTGGGAGGGGGGTTTCTTTTTGGGGGTGGAGGGTTTGGTTTATGAGTTTTCGTGTGCCCGGCCTGGCTCTGGACTACGCGGACATGGGAGGACATGAGGCAGAGAGCCAGGTTGGGTTTCAGGGGCTTGGTGGTGGGTGGTGCCAGCACCAGGACTATGCGGACATGGGAGGACATGGGGCGTGGTGCTGGCCGGGTGTGGTGAGGGAAAGAAAAAAAAAAAAAAAATTTTTTAGTAAGTTTCAGATGGGGATTTTGTTAGTGTTATAAGTTTCCGTTATAAGTTTCCGTTATAAGTTTCCATTGTATATTGCTCATTTAGATTTTCTTTTGTTAGAGTTTTTGACTGACGGATGACTGGAGAAAGACGGGAGAAGAGTGAAAGGCGGAGTGAAAGGCAGAATGGATGGGGCTGGTTCGCGATTGGTTTTTTTTTTTTTGTCCCGGTGTTTTCTTGTATTTTATTTGTTGATGGTTTTATTCTATGTTTTAGATTTATGTATTGTCTCTGTTTATAGTTTTTATATTGTATTTTCGTATGTGACAGTGTTTGTGAACTTTTTTCTACTTTTCTAATAAAATAGTTCCAATTCCTTCGGGGCAGCTGTGGGAATCAGACACGCCTGTCTGAGCTCCTGAGACCAGAGGCTATAGTCTGTTTGTCAGCTCAGAAGAGAGGCTTGGTGTGCGGTGTTTGTGCAACAGCAGCAGTTTTTCCAGTCATAGTTGGAGGCTCCAACCCCTTTCCTTTTCCAAGGTTGGGGTTTTCTCACCATGGAGCAAGGTGCTCCTGCCCCCCGAGCCAGCTTGGCGGGGGGGCAGGAGGCTCTCAATGGACGGCAGTAGCAGCAGCAGCCAGAGTCTTGTTGGAGTAGGATCTGTTGCCTGTTCTTCCAACTGTTATGGGGGAACAGGCGCAACCTAATCAAGAGGGAGGTTACATACCGCACAAGGAGGCTAGGGGGGTTAAATATGGTTAACCCCGTGGTGTTCTTAATGAACACCTTTCTTAAGATCAATCTACCAAACCTCTCCGCCGAGGGGGCTCCTTCGTGGGTAGCCTCCTGCCAGGGGTGGTTTCGGCCCTTCTTCCAGAAATGGGAGTCAGGAGGGCAAGTGAAAGATCTTCGTGCACCCCATGGATATCTCCCGGCCTATGCTTCCCTGGTCTTGAAAGTGATTCGTCGGTGGGGTCTGGGGGCGTGGGAGATCAGGACTCAGTCAAGACGTTTTCTTGATGACAAGGTCCTGTTGACCCGCTTCCAGAAGCCTCTGGCGCTCAAAGATTGCCCAGGAGAAACCTTAGAGGGAGGGTTGCGTTTTCTTAACTCCAAAAAGTTTCCTCGGAAGTTTTGGGATCTGACCTGGCGCTGCCTCCTAGGTAAGTTATATGTGAGGGGGAACTTGAAGTACCGGAACTCCGACGAGCGAGGCTGCCCTCGGGAGGAGTGTGGCGACATGCTGGAAAGCATGGAGCACTTCCTGCTTCAGTACCCCTTCAATATAAGGGTTTGCAAATTGGTGGGGACCTCCACCGGTTGGCTGCGGCTGGCTGGCCTTTCCTATGCCGAGTGGGCCTATGGGGCATTCAAACACCTGGAGGGCAGGGACTGCCAGACACTTTTTATAGTTAGCGCAGTGGTTAGGTTCCACTTGTGGTCATCCCGGTGTCTAGTATCGACGCGAGGCAAAATCCTCCCGGAGGTGGAGGTGGTTAAAAACATCATGCTGGACCTGGTGAGGTTGCGCTATCGGGAGTATGAGGGGTTGGGCGCAAAAAGGGCTGGTACCCTCTGGAGGGGTTTCACCTTTTCTGTTCCCTGAGGGATAGAATAAGGGATTAAAAGGTAGTTAGGTTAGGGCCAGATAGGGAAAGGGAGGGCAAGGTTTTGCACAAGAGGTGGGGTTTGTTTTTTTTGGTAGGGAGGGACAGGTAGGGATAGGGTAGGGATAGATTGATAGATGGGGACATAGTGGTAGGGCAAGTAGGTAGGGACGGGTCTCTTGTGCTCTCTTCCTGGTGGAGGGCTGGTGTGTCACCACATAGGCATTTTGTTTTGGAAATAGGATGGAAGGGTAAGAGGCTTGAGGATAACCGACCCTAGGCCTATGGGAGGTTTATGGGCGGGAAGGGGGTGTCAACGGTTTATATAAGATTGTGGGTTTTGTTATTGTATTTTGTCTGGTTTTCTTGTCTGGTATTTTGTTATTTGCTATTTGCCACTTAACATATTTTTTGTTCATTTCCATTTTCATATTCCCATTGTATGTAGTTAAAAGGGTTTTTTACTTAGGGGGGTAGGTTGTTTGGGAGGGGGGTTTCTTTTGGGGGTGGAGGGTTTGATATATAGGTTTCGTGTGTCCGGCCTGGCTCTGGACTATGCGAACATGGGAGGACATGAGGCGGAGAGCCAGGTCGGTTTTCAGGGGCTCGGTGGCGGGTGGTGCCAGCACCAGGACTATGCGGATATGGGAGGACATGGGGCGTGGTGCTGGCCGGGTGTGGTGAAGGGAAAAAAAAAAAAAATTTTCTAATAAGTTTCAGTTGGGGTTTTTGTTAGTTTTCTGTTAGTGTTATATGTTTTCCATTGTATATTACTTATTTGGATTTTCTTTTGTTTCCAAGATACGTAGAGTTTTGACTGGCGGATGACTGAAGAAAGACTGGAGAGTGAAAGGCGGAGTGAAAGGCAGAATGGATGGGGGCTGGTTTGCGGCTGGGTTTTCTTTTTTGGTCTTTAATTTTGTCCCGGTTTCTTGTATCTTATTTATTGATGTTATTTATGCTATGTTTTGGATTTATGTATTGTTTCTGTTTATGGGTTTTATATTGTATTTTCGTATGTGACACTGTTTGTGAATTTTGACTTTTCTAATAAAAATAGTTCCAATTCCTGGACAACCTCTTTAAAGGATTTATCCATCTTCCTAATATTGATGGCCTGTCCTTAGGATAGGCCATCAATATTACATCTACGATGATACAACAGCCAGGACCTCTGCAGATCAGCTTTTCCAGGACAATGCGGCTACAGGTAAAGGTAACAATTCTAGGAGCCACGCTGTTCACTTGCCATACAAGGTGTAGCAGTAGGTTTAGGTAGTGCAGTGGTGCACATGGTATAGTGGGTGAGCAGCTTGGCTCCCGACATGTTATTACTTTTAGTCTCGGTACCGCTGATCTGCAGGGGT
This sequence comes from Leptodactylus fallax, assembly GCA_947044405.1. Taxonomy (NCBI): domain Eukaryota; kingdom Metazoa; phylum Chordata; class Amphibia; order Anura; family Leptodactylidae; genus Leptodactylus; species Leptodactylus fallax. The sequence continues at coordinate 751,935 of CAMRHE010000602.1, forward strand.
TCTGATGGTGGGTCCCTAGAAACAATTCCACTGGTGGGCCCTAGACATCCCAGTCCGACACTGTATAGTGGTATATATCGGCTCTACACAGGGCTCTGCAGACTATTTAGGTGAATACAGGGCAGTAGCATTTAGTGACTTACCGGTGACGTCTCTGACTAATCGTTTCCATTTCCCGTGTCTTCCATCTGGACCGCCATGACCACTTCTTTCAATCTCTGTAAAGTTTGCAGCACAGACATTTTTGGTTCCTTACTTTTCCAGGCACCGACCTACATTGTCCTCACCTGCATCCCCATCCTACTGCTACTCCAATTATAAAATATATGTTATAACCATAATGAATAATACCCCCATGAATTAACTTCCCTGTGTACCCCCTTTAAATAGTGCCCCTTATTTATAATGGCCCTTGTGTGCCCCCATAAATAGTGCCCCTTATTAATAATGTCCCAGGTGTTTCCTAATTAAAAGGTAAAAAAAAAATATGGGGGTTCCAATACCTGGGACCCCCAGGATCAGCTGTTTGAATGAACTATGGTACCTTTGTAAGCGCCTTAAAAAGAGAGAGGCCTGTAATTGGCATCATAGGTAGACCTCAACTATGAGAGACAAAATGAGAACACAAATCCAGAAAATCACATTGTCTGATTTTTAAAGAATGTATTTGCAAATTATGGTGGAAAATAAGTATTTGGTCAATAACAAAATTTCATCTCAATACTTTGTTATATATCCTTTGTTGGAAATGACAGAGGTCAAACGTTTTCTGTAAGTCTTCACAAGGTTGGCACACACTGTTGCTGGTATGTTGGCCCATTCCTCCATGCAGATCTCCTCTAGAGCAGTGATGTTTTGGGGCTGTCGCTGGGCAACACGGACTTTCAACTCCCTCCAAAGGTTTTCTATGGGGTTGAGATCTGGAGACTGGCTAGGCCACTCCAGGACCTTGAAATGCTTCTTACGAAGCCACTCCTTCGTTGCCCTGGCGGTGTGCTTGTGATCATTGTCATGCTGCAAGACCCAGCCATGTTTCATCTTCAATGCCCTTGCTGATGGAAGGAAGTTTGCACTCAAAATCTCACGATACTTGGCCCCATTCATTCTTTCATGTACATGGATCAATCGTCCTGGTCCCTTTGCAGAGAAACAGCCCCAAAGCATGATGTTGCCACCCCCATGCTTCACAGTAGGTATGGCGTTCTTTGGATGCAACTCAGCATTCACTCTCGTCCAAACACGACGAGTTGTGCTTCTACCAAACAGTTCTACTTTGGTTTCATCTGACCAAATGACATTCTCCCAATACTCTTCTGGAACATCCAAATGCTCTCTAGCAAACTTCAGACGGCCCGTATATGTACTAGCTTAAGCAGGGGGACACGTCTGGCACTGCAGGATCTGAGACCCTGGCGGCGTAGTGTGTTACTGACGGTAGCCTTTGTTACGTTAGTCCCAGCTTTCTGCAGGTAATTCACTAGGTTCCCCCATGTGGTTCTGGGATTTTTGCTCACTCATCTTATGATAATTTTGACCCCACGGGGTGAGATCTTGCGTGGAACCCCTGATCGAGGGAGATTATCAGTGGTCTTGTATGTCTTCCATTTTCTAATTATTGCTCCCACAGTTGATTTCTTCACACCAAGCTGCTTGCCTATTGCAGATTCAGTCTTCCCAGCCTGGTGCAGGTCTACAATTTTGTTTCTGGTGTCCTTCCACAGCTCTTTGGTCTTCACCATAGTGGAGTTTGGAGTGTGACTGTTTGAGGTTGTGGGCAGGTGTCTTTTATACTGATAACAATGTCAAACAGGTGCCATTACTACAGTTAATGAGTGGAGGACAAAGGAGCCTCTTAAAGAAGAAGTTACAGGTCTGTGAGAGCCAGAAATCTTGCTTGTTTGTAGGTGACCAAATACCTATTTTCCACCATAATTTGCAAATAAATTCTTTAAAAATCATACAATGTGATTTTCTAGATATGTTTTCTCATTTTGTCTCTCATAGTTGAGGTCTACCTATGATGTCAATTACAGGCCTCTCTCATCTTTTTAAGTGGGAGAACTTGCACAATTGGTGGCTGACTAAATACTTTTTTTCCCCACTGTATATAGTGTATGTAAACTTCTGGTTTCAACTGTATATAGAAAACGCCAGTGTTTCCGCAAGTATAATTGACATGCTGCAATTTTCAAAAACGCGGGCATTTTTTAAAATGCTGCTTTTCCGTTGCAGATTTTTTTTTAAACTAATATTTATTGAAACTTTTTTTCACAATAACAAAAGAAAAAAAAAAAAAAAGAAAAAGTTTAGGAAGCATTACATGATAAATTCAAGTGCACAAAACAATCAAACGATAATGGAAGAACAGCAACGAGGTAATCAGACTAGAGACAGACACAAGAGGCACAGGGAAGAAAAAGGGAAAGTGATGTGTGTACAATGTTAGGGAGGCTGTCAAGCTCTCCAGGTTAAGGACATCCTTGACCCTAGCAAGAAAGTCAGTGTCTGACAGGAGAGCAGTGGATTTCCATCTTAAAGAAATTAGAGTTTCTAAGATATATATAAGAATGGTCGGGCAGACTTTTTGCCCATCTGTCTAGGAGGTAAATTGGGTAAATATGTCAAGGGTTCAAGAGGAACTCCCTGTATAGTTCCCAGTCCATCAACTCCGGGAGAGGAAGATCCAGGGCATCGCAGAACTGAAGAAAATCTGAGAAGGAGCATAGGGTAGCAGAGCGACCATCCCGAGGTGCAGTCAGAGCAAAAAGGAACCCCCATCTGAAGGGTAGCTGATGGTCACAGAGCAGTTGAAGAAGGGGGCGAAGGTGACGTATTTTTTGTAATGTAATTAGGGAGAAGTCCTGGAAGAATTGCAGCTTAGCGCTGTCAAAGTCTCTCACTTGTATAGCTCTGGTCATGATGGCCTCCTTAAGTGCAAAATCATGAACAGAACATATAATGTCTCTAGGGTTCACTCCCATTCCATGGTTCATTGAGCAGCAAATTAAATATAGCTTCAAGCTTGGCATGGAGGTCTTCCTCCCTGGTGACTCTAATATTATTATGTCTGCCCTCGATTGTCTTAGTCTTCCAAGTGGCGGTGCATGTCTTTAACCACTGAGATTTGAGAGAGAATCGTGGCATGTAGCTGAGAAACATAAGAGCGGGTAGCTTCGTGGTCTTCCTCCAAAGTCTCAACACGAGTAGCAATATGATGGAGATTCTTCCTAACCACAGAGATTTCTGCACGGCAGGTCTCTGTGACTTCTGCAACAAGTTTTTGTCGGAAGTTGAGCTATAATGGCTGACCAGTAGGGAGGGGAGTGTGGCAGGGTCTGTGCAGGTAGAAGGGTAGCAGGGCCACCAGCTGAGGTGTCAGGAGCCAGGGGCACTCTGGGGGTCAGGCAGGGCAAGACTCCAAGATCCTGCTCAACACTCCAGGTGCAAGGAGGAGTTGTAGGAGGGGACTTCCTCCAGCAAGGGTCCCTTGGCAGGAGGCAGTGGGACCATAGTGGGAGAGGAGTGGGAGGCAGGAGAGGGACCAGGGGGGCCACCACTAACCTGATGGACCGAAGGGCCTCCATAGAAAGAAGCTGGAGTAGAAGATGGCAGGAGCTGGTCAGAGGAGGCTGAATGGAGCCGAGCCGACTGTGCAGGCTCACCCTGAGCTGGTGAAACCTCCAGGCTCAGTGAAGAGGTTGGCGGAGGCGGGGTGAACTGGGATCGATTGTGTGAAGCAGCGCGGTCCCGTTGTGTTAGCAGAGGAGGAGAGTAGCAGTGTGCAGGCAAGGAGGGCGGATCCAGCCAAGATGGCCACTGCCTTATGGGTACTGGGAAGCTGGAAAATGACATGTCACCTGTATTCTGTTTCGCCACGATTCCAGGAATACCAAATTCATATAGTTTTATCTACATTTTAACCCCTTAACAAAAATCCAAAACTTTGCAAAAAAAAGTTTTGTTTGTTTGTTTTTTTTTTTTAAAGTCGCCATATTCTGACACCCGTAACTTTTTTATATTTCCCTGTATGGGCGTCTTTTTTGCGGGGCCAGGTGTACTTTTTAGTTATACCATTTTGGGGAATGTCTATTGCTTTGATCACTTTTTATACAATTTTTTTATCATTGACGAAACTGCGAAAAAACTGCGGTTTGGCACTTTTGATTTTTTTTCCCACTGTGACATTAACCGTACAGAGGCTGCATGGAGCCGAGCCAACTGTGCAGGCTCACCCTGAGCTGGTGAAACCTCCAGGCTCAGTGAAGAGGTTGGCGGAGGTGGGGTGAACTGGGATCGATTGTGTAAAGCAGCGCGGTCCCATTGTGTTACCAGAGGAGGAGAGTAGCAGTGTGCAGGCAAGGAAGACTGGGAAACTTGTTCTCCTGGGATCAGGGTCCCCTGGGATGGGGGGGGGTTAATTGGGCAGCTTCTTGCCCATTTCTTGTTGTATAGCAAGTGTTCGGTTGTGCTAAGGATCATGCAGGGCCGGAGCTCAAGAGATATGCGACCTACTCCATAGATGCACAGGCCACGCCCCTCCATTGCAGTTTTTTTTATTCTTTCTGCAGTATGTGGATGGGATTAGCCACAATCCCATTCACTTCGCAGGTACTAGAAAACGCAGTGTTTTTTGGCGCAGCGTTTCCGCAGCGGCAAAAACTCATTCTAAAGAGGTTTTCTTGTCAAAGCAAGTTATCCCCTATCATTCCTATCAATGTCTGACTTCTCAGACCCCACTGATCAGATGATCCCCCACGGTGCTCCTATTGAAATGGATGGAGCGGTGCGATCGCTGTCTGATCACCACTCCATAAAAAGTTCCCTGGTTCTCTTGATCTGATTTGCAAGTTATTTCCATTAATATGGATAGGGGATAACTTGCTTTGGTAGGAAAACCCCTTTAAAGGGATTGCCCAGTTCATAAAGCAGTTTGGAAGTCCTGAATTAATATAGGAGGATTTCTGTTCAGGATCTTCATCTTTTGCCCAGAAGGGAGAATGCTTACAGATAGCCTCTCTAGCTTTAGATGATCCGCCCTGTCCTGCATTACAGACACCCCATCAATATTTGAATTGGCACTGTGGGGAAAGGGAACATTTACGACCAGGTTCTCCCACAGATTACAGTTGATAGCTGGGGTGACACTTTGTGATCTACATATGGTCAAGGGAACCCTCTAAAAAAACAGAAATTGTCCAAGGTAGAGAACCACTTTTATTTCTAAACCTCTGATTTAATACTTTGTGCAAAAGGCTGTTTATTTCTGTTTTTGCTTTTTTCAGTATTAAAAACATTAAGCCAGCAAATGTGTCTCATATAAATATACTCTTAACAGGGTTGTGCAGGACTTGAAAAATATGGCTGTTTTCTTCTTCTCAGGATGTGACATCACATCCTGTGGTCACATGACAGGCCACATCTCCAACCCATTAAAATGAATGAGATGTCACTTCCTGAGAGAAGAAAGCATGTTGTTTTGTTTGTTTGTTTGTTTGTTTTTTTATAGTCGCCATATTCTGACACCCGTAACTTTTTTATATTTCCCTGTATGGGCGTCTTTTTTGCGGGGCCAGGTGTACTTTTTAGTTATACCATTTTGGAGAATGTCTATTGCTTTGATCACTTTTTATACAATTTTTTATCATTGACGAAACTGCGAAAAAAATTCGGTTTGGCACTTTTGATTTTTTTTTCCCGTACGGGAAAAATATTTTGTATTTTATAAGTTTCTAGACCAGGCATTTTTGCACACAGGGATACCTACTGTGTATGTGTTTCACAGTATTTTTTTATAGTTTTATATGTATTCTAGGGAAAGGGAGGTAATTTGAACTTTTAAGGGTTTTTTTTTTTAATATTTTTTAATCCTTTTTTGAATTTTTTTCTTTACTATTTTATTAGTCCCCCTCCCATGGGGCTTGAACGTGCAATCTTTTGTATTGCAGTCTATGGGACTGTCGCTATGTTACTATTGAGGCTGGTCATAGACGAGTCTCTATAGCAATATTCCTATGGTAAGCATGGAAGCATTCATAAGGATTGTGGCTGCCATAGGAACAGGTTGGCTCTCACATTAAAGATATGGGGCTGGTGTCTATTTCTTTAACTTTGGGGGGGGTAGGGGTCCTGACCTGCAATGCCTGCGATCAGAGTGAACTCTGATTGCGGGCATTTGCTCCGGGTCTCCGCTGTACATTACCCGGTAGCTATGTCAGCTGTTCTGCGGCAACCACCATCTTTAAAGACCCAGCATCCGCCATACTATTACGGCGGATGTTGGGAAGGGGTGTTAAATATCTGAGATCCCACTGATGAGCTTCAGTTGCATTTCATCAATGTATGCCTTTGGAGTAGCTACATATATTTCAGTGGCCTATCTAGTATATGGTTCATTTTATTTGCATATTGTTTGTTGTATGTCATTAGTTAAACAACTTGTGCTCAAAATTAAGTTTAGAAATATATAGAGGAATCATTCAATCATGTTTTAACACTGCAAAAGAAACCACAAAGGAGGAAGTGAATTTTTACAGCCACTTCACGTAAGAGAGGAACTATGACAGCAGGAAATCTATAAAGACGGAACACTTAGCCACCTACATAGCATAAAAAGAAAGAAACTTAAATACTGCATACTAAAAAGACTAGATTTCATATAAAAACAACACAAAAGAGCAAGAGAACACGGTAAGTGATTTTCATTCTGTATCCCTTGTACCCTTGTATGTCATGGCAAGTGCAGAGTTTACACAATAGAAATGTATTTAGGAGGGGCCAGGGCACTTTCACATTGGCAGATAGAGGACCTAATCATCTATGTTCCTGGAATGGTGCACCTCTAATAAGACACAACCTGCGCTCCTTGTCATTTGTAGCAATATAAATACACCCTATTGCTAAATATTAGCTATTAAGATAATGGTGTCCAGTATACGGAGAGGTTATACTGTAGTATTGTGCAGGTGTTAGTATCATAAAACATCTTAATTAATAAAATCAATTATATTTTTAAGTCTCTCCCTTGAATTGACTTGAAGAAGACATGGAAGGGCATAGTTCAATTCCACATCACAATGCGTTTTCATTAAGTAAACTATATAGTGGTACAGACCAAACCAATAGATGTTAAAATTCTCAGCAGTTTCTACTATCTGACCTGTTTTTATTAAAATGGAGTTTTAGGTTTATGCAGTATATCAGTTACTTATGTAAGTGCTGGAATGATACAGATGGTATAATTTATAATAATGGCCAAATCAGCAACACAAACTTCAGAAGATCTTGCGGTGGAAATATGGTTCTATTATCCTTTCTAGGTAATGGTCCATATGACCCTAAGACTAATTTCATCACTGGGTAGGGGCGTGAAACACATTTGCAAACATTCTTTTACTGATATCACACTGAGTCAAATCAGCAAGAACACAAAATATGTAAATAAGAATGCAAGTGTCAAGTGGGCAATCTGAATCATGGAAGGTGCTCAAGCTCTCCTCTATAATCCTTTCCCTTTGACTTGATTGTTGGCCCCTTTGCTGTCCCACGTCACTGACTGAAATCTGAAATGGGGGCGAGCCTGAGCACTTGCCAGTTACACAACTACCCACTGGGCACTTGTGACCTAGTTAATATATTAAACTTCTCCTGTCTCGCTAATTACCACTCTCCACATTGATAAAGGTATGTAAATATATTTCTCACCCCCACCCAGTGGCAGTTTAATGGTGAGGAAGACTGACAGACTCCTTTTAAGGAGATGACTCATTTCCTGACCTGTGGAAAGACTTCACTCTTTTTCTTCCAAAGGTAGTTATTGCAATGAAGCTAAGGGAAACTTTCTTTTGGTTACAGGTGGTGCATTATTTGGGCATTTGCCCTTTATAATTTTACTGCATTTATTATGCCCAAAAGGTATTCTGGCCTACATGTATTAATAAAAAAAAAAGTGTCCAACCACTTTTTGATTATATATATATATATATATATATATATATATATATATATATATATATATATATAGAACCAACTTAAGGTAGATAAGTACATAAAAACAGTATTAGAATATACCCAGAATAAAAGAAAGTGGAGTTCACACAGAATGAAAAGCACCACTCGGTACCCAGAACCAATATACAATAATAATAATAATAGGAATTGTGCAGAAGATGTAATAAATTAAGCATAATATTGTCACTAATGAAAGTAACATCTGTAGAGCAGCATGCATGCAATGTGCCGCAGTGCCAACACCAGAAACATGGTTTGCCAGATAATAATGATAATAATTTTTATTTATACAGTCATATGAAAAAGTTTGGGCACCCCTATTAATCTTAATCATTTTTAGTTCTAAATATTTGGGTGTTTGCAACAGCCATTTCAATTTGATATATCTAATAACTGATGGACACAGTAATATTTCAGGATTGAAATGAGGTTTATTGTACTAACAGAAAATGTGCAATATGCATTAAACCAAAATTTGACCGGTGCAAAAGTATGGGCACCTCAACAGAAAAGTGACATTAATATTTAGTAGATCCTCCTTTTGCAAAAATAACAGCCTCTAGTCGCTTCCTGTAGCTTTTAATCAGTTTCTGGATCCTGGATGAAGGTATTTTTGACCATTCCTCTTTACAAAACAATTCCAGTTCAGTTAAGTTTGATGGTCGCCGAGCATGGACAGCCCGCTTCAAATTATCCCACAGATGTTCAATGATATTCAGGTATGGGGACTGGGATGGCCATTCCAGAACATTGTAATTGTTCCTCTGCATGAATGCCTGAGTAGATTTGGATCATTGTCTTGCTGAAATATCCATCCCTGGCGTAACTTCAAATTCGTCACTGATTCTTGTACATTATTCTCAAGAATCTGCTGATACTGAGTTGAATCCATGCGACCCTCAACTTTAACAAGATTCCCGCTGCCGGCATTGGCCACACAGCCCCAAAGCATGATGAAATTTTACAGTGGGTAGCAAGTGTTTTTCTTGGAAAGCTGTGTTTTTTTGACGCCATGCATAACGCCTTTTTGTATGACCAAACAACTCAATCTTTGTTTCATCAGTCCACAGGACCTTCTTCCAAAATGAAGCTGGCTTGTCCAAATGTGCTTTTGCATACCTCAGGCGACTCTGTTTGTGGCGTGCTTTCAGAAACGGCTTCTTTCGCATTACTCTCCCATACAGCTTCTCCTTGTGCAAAGTGTGCTGTATTGTTGACCGATGCACAGTGACACCATCTGCAGCAAGATGATGCTGCAGCTCTTTGGAGGTGGTCTGTGGATTGTCCTTGACTGTTCTCACCATTCTTCTTCTCTGCCTTTCTGATATTTTTCTTGGCCTGCCACTTCTGGGCTTAACAAGAACTGTCCCTGTGGTCTTCCATTTCCTTACTATGTTTCTCACAGTGGAAACTGACAGGTTAAATCTCTGAGACAACTTTTTGTATCCTTCCCCTGAACAACTATGTTGAACAATCTTTGTTTTCAGATCATTTGAGAGTTGTTTTGAGGAGCCCATGATGCCACTCTTCAGAGGAGATTCAAATAGGAGAACAACTTGCAATTGGCCACCTTAAATACCTTTTCTCATGATTGGATACACCTGGCTATGAAGTTCAAAGCTCAGTGAGGTTACAAAACCAATTTTGTGCTTCAGTAAGTCAGTAAAAAGTAGTTAGGAGTATTCAAATCAATAAAATGATAAGGGTACCCAAATATTTGCACCGGTCAAATTTTGGTTTAATGCATATTGCACATTTTCAGTTAGTACAATAAACCTCATTTCAATCCTGAAATATTACTGTGTCCATCAGTTATTAGATATATCAAATTGAAATGGCTGCTGCAAACACCCAAATATTTAGAACTAAAAATGATTAAGATTAATAGGGGTGCCCAAACTTTTTCATATGACTGTATAGCGCCAACATATTATGGCTTTGTCCTGAAAAAAAGGTTATTTTAAGTTGTTTTTTTTTTTCCTTTTTTTTATATTAAAAAAAAATTTTAAAAAATGTGAACTTTTTTTTTTTTATAACTTTTTTTGTATTATTTTTTTTTTTTTTTTTTTTTTATTAAAAGATTTCTAAAAAATTTGTTTTTTTTTAATAAGAAGTGTTTTTTTGTGGGCTGCTAGAATGAACCAGTTCCCCATGCTCATACAGATTGTGCTATGCTATATAAGGAGACAGAGTTTGCTGGAACTTCCTCCTACAGCTTGCTTTGCATACTTTCTGAATTGTTGTAATCCAGACAGCATTTATGCTGTGTACAAAGGGTCAGATATAAAGTCTGAGCATGCCTCTTGCCAAAAGAAGTGGGGGTTGCATTCCTGATTTTTGGAACTAGACAAAGGGCTACAGTAAAGCAATGAACATTGTATAGTCACAGTAAAGAGCCAAAAACCAGTAGAAACAACTATTCCATGATACACAGATAAGAGAGCCACATAGTTTGTAAATCTTCAACAGGAAGGAACATATGGCCAGTACCTGCTATGAGTCATCCTAAAGTGTTGTTTGAGCCCCCTGTATTGTGAAGGCCCAAATACTATGCACCTCTTTTACTCTTCCTGTAAATACTTACATGCTTCAATTCTCTGACTGTCTTTTTTAACATTTAAAACTTTGCAGGAAAACTATGATGTTAAAGATGATGTCTGATCTGTAGGCAGCAAAAAAATCAGTATAACTTATACTTTATCCATTTACAACTCTGCACTTTCTGATCTGTGTTCCTATGGAGAGATTGGCAGCCTTCCCTTTGACTTTGTATCCAGAGACATTGTATACAGCGTTGCTAAGTAGGACCGCCCACTGGACTTCTGAGCATGGAAAGGGCAGAAATGTAAATTAATACAATTCATGCTATTCTGAATCTTTTCCCAAAAATTATATATTAATCTGCTCTGTTCGTTCTGCTCTAAAACATGTTGTCCAAAGAAAGGGTCTGCTTGTACCATGTGATAGGTGCCCTTTAAGCAGAAGAATGGAACATCACTCCAAATGTGATTATGCCAATAGTGATATTTTCATTCCAGTGGACACATCCAATTCAGTATAGTAATATATACACTCATATGAAAAAGTTTGGGCACCCCTATTAATCTTAATCATTTTTAGTTCTAAATATTTGGGTGTTTGCAACAGCCATTTCAATTTGATATATCTAATAACTGATGGACACAGTAATATTTCAGGATTGAAATGAGGTTTATTGTACTAACAGAAAATGTGCAATATGCATTAAACCAAAATTTGACCGGTGCAAAAGTATGGGCACCTCAACAGAAAAGTGACATTAATATTTAGTAGATCCTCCTTTTGCAAAAATAACAGCCTCTAGTCGCTTCCTGTAGCTTTTAATCAGTTCCTGGATCCTGGATGAAGGTATTTTTGACCATTCCTCTTTACAAAACAATTTCAGTTCAGTTAAGTTTGATGGTCGCCGAGCATGGACAGCCCGCTTCAAATTATCCCACAGATGTTCAATGATATTCAGGTCTGAGGACTGGGATGGCCATTCCAGAACATTGTAATTGTTCCTCTGCATGAATGCCTGAGTAGATTTGGAGCTGTGTTTTGGATCATTGTCTTGCTGAAATATCCATCCCCGGCGTAACTTCAAATTCGTCACTGATTCTTGTACATTATTCTCAAGAATCTGCTGATACTGAGTTGAATCCATGCGACCCTCAACTTTAACAAGATTCCCGGTGCCGGCATTGGCCACACAGCCCCAAAGCATGATGGAACCTCCACCAAATTTTACAGTGGGTAGCAAGTGTTTTTCTTGGAATGCTGTGTTTTTTGACGCCATGCATAAGGCCTTTTTGTATGACCAAACAACTCAATCTTTGTTTCATCAGTCCACAGGACCTTCTTCCAAAATGAAGCTGGCTTGTCCAAATGTGCTTTTGCATACCTCAGGCGACTCTGTTTGTGGCATGCTTTCAGAAACGGCTTCTTTCGCATCACTCTCCCATACAGCTTCTCCTTGTGCAAAGTGTGCTGTATTGTTGACCGATGCACAGTGACACCATCTGCAGCAAGATGATGCTGCAGCTCTTTGGAGGTGGTCTGTGGATTGTCCTTGACTGTTCTCACCATTCTTCTTCTCTGCCTTTCTGATATTTTTCTTGGCCTGCCACTTCTGGGCTTAACAAGAACTGTCCCTGTGATCTTCAATTTCCTTACTATGTTCCTCACAGTGGAAACTGACAGGTTAAATCTCTGAGACAACTTTTTGTATCCTTCCCCTGAACAACTATGTTGAACAATCTTTGTTTTCAGATCATTTGAGAGTTGTTTTGAGGAGCCCATGATGCCATTCTTCAGAGGAGATTCAAATAGGAGAACAACTTGCAATTGGCCACCTTAAATACCTTTTCTCATGATTGGATACACCTGGCTATGAAGTTCAAAGCTCAGTGAGGTTACAAAACCAATTTTGTGCTTCAGTAAGTCAGTAAAAAGTAGTTAGGAGTATTCAAATCAATAAAATGATAAGGGTACCCAAATTTTTGCACCGGTCAACTTTTGGTTTAATGCATATTGCACATTTTCTATTAGTACAATAAACCTCATTTCAATCCTGAAATATTACTGTGTCCATCAGTTATTAGATATATCAAATTGAAATGGCTGTTGCAAACACCCAAATATTTAGAACTAAAAATGATTAAGATTAATAGGGGTGCCCAAACTTTTTCATATGACTGTATACAAAAGCTACAACACTTGATAAGTATTTGCAGTTTCATAATATTTTATATTATATGTGCCTTTTCAGGCATATCTGGACAAAACGGCCTAGGGCAAGAGTAGACTATCAGGAAAAGTAGTCCACCACAAAAATAGGGGCCAGTGCAGACAGGATAGGACACAAGTGGTGTGGGTTCTCTTTAAGTCTTCCCTTGAGGGGAACTACATGTTCAGTGGTAGTAATGTAATGTAGAAATTAATTGGGCATATTTCTGATATGTTGACAAATCCGACTGCTGCCATTATATGCGCATCTACCTCTGCAAAAAGCATGGTTGCCAAACAGCTTTCCCAGCATCCGAAAGACACCACCATTATGACCATGAATGTGCAGATCAGATACACTTTGCCACAGGCATATTTTATCAAGGAGTCAGTGCCCTAAAAAAACGCCCTAACTACAGTTGGAACTCCAATTAAAAAGTGCATAATGCATAAATCCTCCATAGCGAAAAATATATATAACATTAGGAGGTCCCTAATAGAGGAAAATCTTCTAGCCATCCACAACACCAATATTCATGACTAAAACATAAAAAGACACATTTTAACTTGGTATAGGTCCAACACATATTTCACTGACCGTGCCACATGGAAATCTTCAAAGACCCCAAAACACCAATTAAAAACAAGATGATACTGCAAGTATATACCTCCTGCAAAAACACACACAAATATAATTTCTTATTGCGCCCAGAAGATGAATTAGTCTAAAGTTTGTCCACTTACAGTACACTCAATCTTATTCAATTGCCTAAACAAATATCCATCTAAAGAGCCTAAGGATAGCTTGTCTATATCACAGACTCTCAACTCTTGCCACTTACAGACATGACAATCATGAAAGTACTTTGGAATTGGTCTGAGTTTATTGATCCTTTTGTCATCTTCTGCTCGCAACTAAGCCTGTACTCTGATGTCTCTCAAGTGCTCCTCTATTCCGATCTCCAACTCCCAGATAGCTATACCAATATAAGATAGGTCACACAGAAATATGACAGTACATCACCCCAGATGAAATTGATATGATGTACAATTGTATAAGTGACCTGGCCCTGTGAATCACAAATACTATATTTCTTTGGCATAAGAATACAAATTGAGCAGTTCCTACAAGGTATTGAACCCCAATTAGGCCCAACTGAACCCAAAAGTTGAACATAGGGTAAGCGTAGAGATTTTTAACAAGAAGGTCTCCCAGTGTCTTACTTTTTGGTCACCAAATGTGGTCTAGAGAGTAGACAGCTTTTCAAGTCACACTCAGATAGCAAAATGGGCTAAACCTTTTTCAAAATGACTCACATGTTAGTCCACTGACTAGTATTATAGTCGGTAATCATTCAAAGTGTATTGTCAGATGATTTTTTTGAACTTTTGTGAAAGAGGTGCCATGGGATCCACTATTTTGGCTCGTTGCTAACCTATTTCAATGTCACAATCATGATAACCTCATTGTTTGTTTAAAGCACCATCTAAGAGGTTTTGCTTTTTCTTTAAAGTTGGTGTGGGAATCATACATTTGTCTTGCCCATGGGAACTGACCTATAGGAAACAAGCAGGTGGTGTGAGGTGAATGAAAAGAGAAAGTGTGTAGCAATGCATTAACAGTAGTACCTTTACGAAAGATAGATGTATTAATCGTACCGTTTTGTACCGCAGTCATCTTGATATCCCAACATTCTATATGTTCCATACTGTTATTGTTATGAATCTCAATAGATCCCGGGTCCCCATGATAATGTACTGTAAGCCATGTACCGGGGTGGGCTCCCCAGGATACAGCGAAGTCACGAACAAAGGAATCGACTCCAAATCAATTTAGTAAAAACAAGATTTTACTTAGTTTAGTAACACCCCTTTACCAAAAAGAACACTCCCAGATATTTACATACACTCAGCCTGTAAGCTGAGACCCTGGTGTTGTACAGCGCGGTGCCCTCCAATGTGCGCCTCCAATACACTCCAAGCTTTTACCTATCTGCAGGATGCAACTAACCAGCCGCTTGTTACCTTTTTATCACGCTAGTCACAGGAACAATTCAGTGAGTGTGATAGGGGCACCGGCGGTATAACACAAGATCTTACAAATTTATCAAAATACCCCTATTCCCCCCAAAGTACAACAAAGTAAATATAATAGTAGGTCAGCTTGCAAGCCAAAGAAATGGGAAATTGCATAAAATGTCACTTCCAGACTTCCTTAGAAGCTCCTCTCTGAGAGTTACAACTCAGTAGAATTCTCTGAGTCCTTACTACTGAATAGGTAGCTAATTCACCAGTAGTGTGGCCTGTGAAGATGAGTATGCCTAATTAGTCTAACTACAGGCCCTTACTCAGCCCCAAGCAATTTGGCGCCAAAAATGTAATGTGGTGTGTGCACGATAACTTCTCTTACTGACCTGGGTCTGTTGGGTACCTTTAGCCTTTGTCTGGAACAGCTGGAAGCGAGGCTCATCCAGAAAACATGCGGTCTCACTGACAGGGCCACTTCTCAGCCGGGTCCTTGATGGCAATCTTCTCCTTAGGATGCTGTCTGTACAAACCCTGGAACAGTCTCTGCTTCAGCTCCACCTTGCTATATTTCTGATCCCTTAGGAATCCTCCTTCTCCTCATAGCTCAGAGCACCCTCTCAAGATGGATGCCACACACGCTCTGCTTCTCCTTGTAGCTCCACCTCTGCAGAACAGGGTCTCCACGTCACTACTCTAGGGAATTACAGAATTACAGTCCTTTCCCATTTCTGAGGTAACAGTGGCCTCTTGTGTTCAAACAACCAAATGTTTCCCCATCTTACAATAACACATCCATTTACGTTATTCATAGTATGATACACATAATTCCTTTTCCCATAAACCAAGGAAATCAACGCATATGATGGGGCACATGTAGGCCCCGTTGCAGTTCGTCTCAACTGCAAATAGCATCTGTCTTTAAAGAGAAAATCATTATGGTTTCAACAGTGACAGGAATAGTTTCACAAGATCATTATCCAACCTGTGCATGCCCAAAAATAGCACACTGCTCACAGTCCATGTTCATGGTTAATACAGGTGTACAATGACTCGACATCACATGATACCAAATACATATCTGAATCCATGACTACCCTATCGAGCCGTTTTACAATAATAATAATCCACTGGGTAGCCACACCTGGGCACATACAGGATAGACTTTAAAAAAAAGCTTGACATCTTGTTCTACACATCTCAGGTTATGCGGAGTCAAGATGAAACACAAAGAAGAACACATCTGTAACTGCTTGACAGTAATGTGAAATAGAAGTCTGTCACATTTCAAATGTGTATTTCATGTTCATATCAGCTACAACTATTGTCCTTGTTTTTGAGGCAGCACTGTGTCCATATGCTATGATAAATGTCACTAGAAGTCAATTTACCTCCCTCTGGAGATTTTCTGTGACCCCAGCATTCACCTCAGAATCTTTTATATACTTTCTTTTTATATACTATAGATGTGGAAAGCGGCTGCGGGACACAATGTAGCAGCAAGTGAAGCTGCAGGAGGTGATGACTGGGAAACTGATCCAGATTTTGTGGTTAGTATACAATATTAGTGCTTGAAAAATCACAGTGTATTGTAAGGCAACAACATGGCAACCATTCAGATGTATAAGATAGCATCTTCATAATAAAAATAACACTAAAAAGCAATGAATGTTAGAGGAATGAATGTTAACTATAACTCATAGGTTGTTTTCTGTAAACGTCTATGTGTCTATATAGGTAATAGAAATTAATGTAACTATTTGTGTTTGATCACACTCATCAGAATGATATAACAGAAGAAGAACAGCGGTGGGGGGCAAAAACCATACAAGGATCTGGCCGTCCACAGCATATAGAGTGAGTCATTATATCCATTTGTAATAACAACTTAAAGGGAGTCTGTCAGCAGGAAAACTATAATCAAAGTAATCCCAGTACTCTGTAGGGCTCCTTAGACTTAATTTGCCTATGTTATTCAACATTGCAGCTCCATTATAAAGAAAATCACTGTTTTATTTATATGCAAATTTGGTGAAAAGGGATTTTCAGACATTTCTTATCTTCCCTGGGCTTCACTTTGAACTGTAGTTTACCTGTCCTATCTGCTCCCAAGCTCTCCCCAGGAAAGAGCTGTCAATCAAAGGATGGTGGGTTGAGCTGGATGGAAGTTAAGGAAGGTAGTCTACGACGCAGAGTGAAACCTGGGGAAGATAAGAAACCGAACAAAAGCCCTTTTCACGCAATGTGCATATGAATAAAACAGCAATTTTCAAATAAAGCAATAATGGTGCTGCAATGCTGAATAACAAAGGAATATTTGGAAAGTGTGTAAAGAGCCCTACAAGATACTGGGGTTACTTTGATTAAATTTTCCCACTGACAGACTCCCTTTAATGAATTAGTAATGCATTTAATGTATTAGTAAATTAGATATCTGTTCTTCTACCTGGAGAGGTTCAAGTTTTACTCTGTTGACTGATTTCTGCATCGCTCATATTACTTTCAGAACCAAATTTCTTTGATATTATTGGAATGGTGTAGTTAGTTTACATATAATACTATAAAGCATACCACCGATATCACCATAGATATACATTTCCCAGCATTCCTTTCTTATTAAATTGTTTAAATAACAATGGCCGGTAATCTTAATGAGTTTACATTAAGGTAAAGACTTGATAAAAGATAGTATCTGACACTTCATTGGTATAAGGGAAAAGATTCAAACAGGAATTATGTGAAGGCTCTCCTGCTGTGATTGATGGATAGTAAAAGCTGAGCAAGAGTTAAAAACTGTTGTTTCAACAAACTTTGCATAAATGAATAGTACAGGCGATTATATGAAGCGTTGTAATATATCTTATTACAAAGATAGAAATATCTCTTTCTGATCTGACCAGGCTGTTTCCCTGCTCCCTCTCCCTCTGCTAAACTGACTGTCACTCTGAAAACTCCTGCTCTATCCATCATCTCAAAACTGACTGTAGGTCACATGACACAGAATACTCATGTCTATAGGACTCTATAGAAGGGAGAAGGGCAGGAGATATTAGAAGAAATATGTTGAATTGAAGCTTTCTATGGTGACTAAAGTACTTGACAGCAGTACAGGTCAGTACTTGTCTAAATATGCCCTGCATGGTCCTGTGACTGTTTCTGAGTGAGAAGAGACAGTTATAGAGCTCAGAGAGGAATGAAAACTGCAGATACAACATGCAGAGTGAGGAACTGCTAAAAACTGCAGAATATATGTCATGTAATGACCAGATATAGCATCACTCCTCATGTGCACTCACATATAAAAGTATATCCTGAAATGACAGCTATGTACCATCAATAGCTGCTGCCTGAATACATATTGGGCTGACAGCTACTTCTTTACTCCCTCTCCTCTTCCTTTATATTACACATGTATACTGGGCCTGGTCAGACACCTCTGGTGTAGACTTATCTTCCTTGAAAATGTATACATTGGACATGTTGGAATCCAACTTGCCTCTTATCTTTTTTTTCTGACCTCTGCCATTGAGTGAGAGTTGGGCCCTCTCATACGTATTAGATGGTGAGCCACTCAGATTCATCTGACATACATCTAATGTATATAACCACTACAAATAATGATTCCTCAGCTTAGACAAAATCTCATTTTAGGCTAGAGGATGAATGAGAATACATGACATGTAAGAAGTAAATTTCTTTCATTCTAGCAAAAAATCTGTTAACATACTGTATGTTCATTGAACTTAAGTATATAATATTTTAATGATTGTATACTGTTGCTGTACAAAAGCATAAAGGAATTAAGAAGCAATGTCTCTAAAGAGCATGAGCAATTGAAGAAGAAAGAATTTGAGAAAGGTCCCAAAGCATCTTATGGATATGGTGGACAGTTTGGAACAGAGAGAGATAGGATGGACAAGGTAATTTGCATAATATACTCTATCTTTCCTTTGATTTACCATTGAGCACACACACCTGTATATTTAAAAGGGAGCTGAACTGCAGTTACATCAACCAGCCACTATGCAGGGCACGGAGCTATCTCTTTCTGGCTCCGTGCAGTGTATAGTACAGGTGTCAGAAATGGCCCTGAACACTTGATCCATGATATATGCAAAGGGGCTAGTGCTATAATCACAATTTATCCTTCAATGTATAAAAGTACGAATACAGTGCCTTGCGAAAGTATTCGGCCTCCTTGAACTTTTCAACCTGTTCCCACATTTCAGGCTTCAAATATAAGGATAATAAAATTTTGATTTGTTTGGTGAAGAATCAACAACAAGTGGGACACAATCGTGAAGTGGAACGAAATGTATTGAATATTTTAAACTTTTGTAAAAAATAAAAAACTGAAAAGTGGGGCGTGCCAAATTATTTGGCCCCCTTAAGTTAATACTTTGTAGCGCCACCTTTTGCTGCGATTACAGCTGCAAGTCGCTTGGGGTATGTCTCTATCAGTTTTGCACATCGAGAGACTGAAATTCTTGCCCATTCTTCCTTGGAAAACAGCTCGAGCTCAGTGAGGTTGGATGGAGAGTGTTTGTGAACAGCAGTTTTCAGCTCTTTCCACAGATTCTCAATTGGATTCAGGTCTGGACTTTGACTTAGCCATTCTAACACCTGGATACGTTTATTTGTGAACCATTCCATTGTAGATTTTGCTTTATGTTTGGGATCATTGTCTTGTTGGAAGATAAATCTCCGTCCCAGTCTCAGGTCTTTTGCAGACTCCAACAGGTTTTCTTCCAGAATGGTCCTGTATTTGGCTCCATCCATCTTGCCATCAATTTTTTTTTTAAACTCGTTTTATTGAAAATTGCGTATCAGACAAAGGAAAAGAAATCAAAACAAATACATAACATGTTGCGCACCAAAAAACGAGAATTTCAATGTAAATTCACTCAACGCACCACATCCCACCTCGCCAGGTCCTCGTCCCATCCGGACCATATAACGTAGACTCGGTACAGAAAGAATATAATCAGGACATGCGTAATACTGTATACATCAGTTATCATGTACAAAACATGCAGTCAATAAGTCAAGGGTAACAACAAGGATACACTCCAAAATGAGAGGTCGTGGATACTCCTGGTGTCTCGCACCCCTCACGGCATGAGTAAATTAATGGCAGAGCGCAATGAGGGAGCCGTATATTGGGTTACCGGAGAATTGCACCATGTTCCCCACACCTTATGGAATTTCTGAGGGCACCCTCTCCCTTTATACACAATCTGGTTATAAGGAAGAACAGTATTAACAAGTTTCTTCCACTGAGATACTGATGGGGGTTTCGGAGCCATCCATCGCAGTGCGATAGCTTTCCTAGCATAAAATAAAGACTCCCTCAAAAGGATTCTAACATGGTGTTGCCATATTTCTTCATCTAATACGCCGAAAAGGCATATCTCTGGGGTTAATGGTATAGGTTTAGCCAGAACTTCCGCCAGGAGATCCACGACCCCTTTCCAAAAACATTGTATGATCGGACATTCCCAAATCATATGCCAAAAGTCTGCCTGTGGACAAAGACACCTAAGGCATCCGGGGTTGGGCAGACGTCCCATTTTGTATAGACGGGAAGGTGTCAAGTAACATTGGTGTAGAATATACGTTTGAATCAGTTTGTTGTTAGCTGAAGGTGACACATGTTGAGGAGATTCAAGGATATCTTGAAACATCTCATCTGTGAGAGTTGGGATATTTATGCTCCATCGCGTCAAGGCCGGGGCGTCCAAAGTGGACACCTTGGCCTGTATCAGATGTGCATATAAAGTAGATATCAAACCCCCAGGGCCCTGTGAGCGAAGTATGCCGATAAGCGGATACTCAGATATATTGTCCAATCGATCCGGGAACTGAGAAGAAAGTGCATGTCTAATCTGTAGATATCTAAAGAACTGCGTTCTAGGGATGCCATAGGAGGAGCTTAGCGAGTCAAACGTTTTAAAAACCCCTTGTATGTACAGGTCACTAAGAGAGGACACGCCATACTGCGACCAGGCCCGGGCGCCAGGCAGGGCAAATAACGTCGGCAGACCAGGGTTGTGCCAAAGCGGGGTCTCCGCAGGTATATCAGAATAAGTGGACACCTTTTTCGCCTGACGCCAGACCTGTCCCGCCAGGGCATGGATGGGCAACAATTTCCCCCTAAACAAGGCCGGGTGTTCCAACACCGGCCACAGATTATGCAGACCCAGGTGGTGAGCCAGATGTGCCTCGGACCTCGGTAGGGGATCAGATGAGAGCCACTTCCTAATAAAACGGAGCTGTCCTGCCAGGTAGTAAAGAAACAGATCAGGGAGTGATGTGCCCCCGAGCTGCTTTGGTCGTTGTAGAGATGACAACCTAAGCTTAGATCTAGAGTTTCCCCATATAAAGGAGATAATGAGGGAGTCCATTTGTTTAAAAAATCTAAGGGGCACGGACACAGCAGAATGGCTTATAGCATATAGACATTTGGGTAGTACTATCATTTTAACTAGGTTGATTCTACCAGCCACCGACAAAGGCAGTGTAGCCCAAAGATTAAACTTAACCCTAAAGTGCGAGATGAGCGGAAAGATGTTCTGTTCCAAAAAACACCTATGGTCCCTAGATATAAAGATGCCCAGATATTTGCAGGTTGAGACTGTAGTCAATCCACATACCACATTCCCCTCAGCTACACTTGACGCACGGCCAATATGCATGTATGAGGACTTAGTCCAATTGGTCCGTAGGCCAGAATAATTACCAAATTCATCAATTATAGCCATGGCTCTGGGCAGAGACCGGGAGGGGTCGCTCATAAACAGGAGTAAGTCATCGGCATATAGTGCTGTTCTCTCCTCCCGGGTGCCTATCACTATGCCTTTATATATGGGGTCATTCCGAAGCAGTATTGCCAAGGGTTCCACCGCCAGAGCAAACAGTAGCGGTGACAATGGACATCCTTGTCTTGTACCCCTACCCAAAGGAAAGTAGGAAGACAACGCGCCATTAATGGACAGTGCCGCTCTAGGGGAACAGTATAGAAGGGAAATCCAGGTAACAAACCCCTCTCCAAATCCGTATCCTCGCAACACCTGCAATAGAAAAGGCCACTCGACAGAGTCGAACGCCTTTGTTGCATCTAAAGAAGCCATCGCCCAGTCATGTGAGGATGATGCCCCAATCTGAGTTATCACCTGAGCCCTTCTAAGATTATCCGATGTGGATTTTCCAGGCATAAAGCCTGTCTGATCCGGATGGACAAGGTCGAGAACAACAGAATTTAGCCTTTTCGCCAACATTTTAGTAAGGAGTTTATAATCTATATTAAGCAGTGATATAGGCCTATATGAGCCACAGTCCAGCGGATCCTTGTCAGGCTTAAGTAACAGGATAATGGTGGCATCATAAAAGGACTCCGGGAGACTGGGACCCACAAAGGCAGCGTTATAACAGTCAAGCAACACCGGGAGAAGCAGGCCCCCATACTGGGCATAAACCTCCACCGGGATGCCATCCGGACCCGGCGATTTGCCCCTTGCCATATCTGCCAGGGCACCCGATAGCTCCTCTAGCGTAAAAGGGGAATCTAAAAATTCACGTTGGTCTTCTGACAATGTAGGAAGGGGGATCAAGCCCAAATAGGTGGCAAGCTCTCCGTCAGTGACTCTAAGCTTGGAGAGGTATAACTCACTGTAATACCTATAAAATCTGTCACTAATGGCCAAGCTATTGGACAGTACCTCCCCCGTCTCTGAATGTACTCGTAGTATTGCAGGTGAGGCTGTGTTTTGATGTATCAGTTGAGCTAGAAAGCTGCTCGACTGGTTGCCGAGTTCGTAAAACTTCTGTTTGCTAAAAAACAGAGACCTACGTGCCTTGTCATGCAGTATATGCAGATATTGTCTACCCGTCTGCAACCATTGAGACCTAGCCTCATCAGTTGGATTAGCCACGTATGCGGCTTCGAGCGAGGCACACTGGGTCGCCAAGGTGGTCTCCAACAGCGAGGATTCCCTCTTTACAAAGGAAATGGAGGACTTAATACAACCCCTAAGATATGCCTTCATAGTTTCCCATAAGAGGAGCGGAGAAGTGTTTGGGGAATTAATGGTCAAAAACGTCTGAAGTTGATCAGGTATTCGATCATGTGGTACAAATAGTTTCAACCAAAATGGGTGGATTCGCCAACCCTGTCGTGGCTTAGCAGCCGTACTACTATTTAATTGGACCAACAACGGGGAATGATCAGACACTGCCCTGGGTAAATAGGATATGGTCTGCAACAAAGAATATGCTTTAGTATTTCCAAAAGCATGGTCAATCCTGGACAGAGTATGTCTGTTGGCAGAGTGACAGGAAAAGGTGCGGGCCTCCGGAAACCGGACCCGCCACAAATCCAACCACCCCAATTCACGGATCACTCCGGCCATTGTAGTAGGGCGAGGCAGAGAGGGGGAACCTGGCTCCGCGGAGAACCGATCCAATGCAATATCCATAACTTTGTTAAAGTCACCCAAACATAATGCAATAGCCCCAGGGAATCGGGTCGCAAACTGCGCAGCCTGCTGGAGCACAGCAAGATCAGACGCCGGTGGCAAGTACACACCCAGGATAACATACAGGACAGAGTCAACCCAGGCCTGGACAAAAACGTATCGTCCCTTGGGGTCCCTTACAATGAGGCCTGGCTCCCACCTGAGTCTACGATGCACCAAGATGGACACCCCCCTGGAATAGGAAGTGTGTGTAGAGTGAGCCGCCCACTGAACCCATGGCTTCTGAAGTCGCCTGGAATTATCTGGAACCAAATGAGTTTCCTGAAGGCATATGAGGTGTGGGTCAGCCCTCCTAATCTGAGAGAAAACCAACGACCTCTTTCGTGGGCTACCCAGGCCCCTCACATTCCAAGATAGTACACTAAAGGACGCCATGGTCGTCTAAGAGTGTAATGTAATCATGGCAATTCAGGACCCCAAAAGTGACCCGCCTATGAGTGTGTAGCACGTGGCTGAGTGAAACACAAAGTGGTGTGCAGCAACCTAAGAACCATATACAAACGAAATGAACCATTACACCCCTAAAGGGTGTGAGACATACTACTGGCATAAACAAACAATATTTGTTAAATTAACCGTGGCTACAATTAACGGGGGAAGAAGTGCACCCACAGTGGTTGGTATACGGGGCACTGTCTTAAAGGTATGGATAATCACTAGGCTAGGAGATATACTATTCAACAGAGCCAGGTTCACATGAGTAAATGAGATACACCGGCGCCCCGGGGGTCGCCAGCCCAGGTAACTATAAGACTACAGGATACTATAATAACAGAACCGCACTTTTCATAAAACTACTTATGCAATAAACAAGAGCATCCCGTAATACATAAGTCCTTATGTATGGTCCGATCGGACCTCTCACCACACGCCGTCAGGATCATCGTCTCGGAGATCGAGGAAGAAGAGATAGCCAGTCCTCCACATCCCTCGGTGAAGTAAAGAAAAGGGACCTGCCGTCATGGACGACCCGAAGACGTGCTGGGTAAATCATGGAGTATTGTATAGCCTTTTCTCTCAACCGCCTCTTAACGGCCACGAAGGATGCTCGGGTCTTCTGGAGAGCCGCCGAGAAATCTGGAAACATGGCCACTGCTGCTCCGTTGTACTTAAGCTCGCCGGCCTGGCGCGCAGCCCGCAACGCCGTATCCCGATCCATGCTGTTAATCAGACGGGCCAACAAGGGTCGAGGAGGTGCGCCCTGAGGCGGCGGTTTAGCCGGAACCCTATGGGCCCGTTCCACTGCAAATATTGGTGAGAAGTGAGCCTCCGGCAGGACATTTTTCAGCCACCCCTCCACAAAGGCCCGAGGATCTTCACCCTCTGCCCGCTCCGGCAGGCCCAGGATACGGAGGTTGTTTCGTCGCAATCTATTCTCCAAGTCATCCGCACGCTGGGTCCACAAACTTGCAGCTCTCTCCAGCTCCTGGAGTTTGTCAGGAAGTGGGTTAACAGTGTCCTCTACCTGAGAGACCCGATCCTCCACCTCACACACCCTGCCTCGCAAGGTCTGAAAGTCCTGACGGAGCAGGCCCAGGTCGATTTTTACCTCCTCAATTTTCCCGGTCAGCGAGGAAGTGCCGGCATGGATCGCCTCCAGTAGCTGTCCAGTAACTTGCTTTAAAGTGGGCTCGGGGTCCTCCTCTGGAAGGGCAGGAGAGGCTGCCTCAAGCGATGATGATGTAGAAGAGGATGTCGCCCTGGAGAACCCCCTCAGGCGATCAGAGACAGAGGTTGATTGCGGGCGACTCATTTTAGAGAGTCGGCGGCCGCTCTTCCTGCGTTCCGTACGGGTGGATATGTTGGCAGAGGAGGAGGTGTGATTGTAGCAAGACCTGGCCGGCCCCAGAGGATTATAGACAAGGTCTCTGGCTAATAGCAGTTGCACAGTAGGAGCCTCTATGTCAGGCCACCAGGGCCAATAAGCCAGCCGAGGACAGACAGTAACTCAACAGTCCAATAGTATCGATGGCAACAGACTCTGGATTATAAGCGATGTCTCCAAGAGAGAGCCGTCAGCAGAGTAATGAAATAAATAGATTGCCAGGAGGAACTAAGAGGGAACGGATGGCAACTCAGCGATCCAATAGTGCCGATAGCAACAGTCACTGGATTATAAGTAAGGCCTCCAAGAAGGCCAGTAGCGAAGTGATGGAGTAGATAGATTGCCAGGAGGAACTAGAGGAGGACAGATGGTAACTCAACAGTCCAATAGCACATACAGCAACCGTCACTGGATTATAAGTAAAGCCTTCCAGAGAAGCAGTCAGCAGGACGATAAATCGTACAGAGGCACACACCTTCAATGGGTCAGAGACAGTTGATGGCTGCCACAGATATTGCCTTGCACTACTGCCCAGAGGAGCCAGGGGATGGTCCTATCGTGCCCAGCAGCAAGGAGGAGAGAGGAATGCCGGCTCCCAAACTTCCAGGCAGGGATAGAGGGAACCGTCAGAGATAGGCTCAGCTCGCCAGGAACGCCAGACTCAGCGCCCCCTCATCAGCAGATGGCCAAACCGGTCAGGGTTAAAATGGCCGCCCGCCACGTGGAGAGAGGGGAGACCGCCGTCCGGGTGCCAGCAGGACCAGCGGCCCCAGCGGTGCCTGCACAGCCCAGGCCGGCCCACGAGCGCAGCCCCAGAACAGCAGCTCCACCCCAGCTCCAGGCCACAGCAGCACGGGACAGAGCGGCTCCGGCAGCGGGAGTGTATGGCCGCCGGCCACGTGTAGCGATCACCGACTACTACCCAACGGAGAAGGACACCGGCAGAACGGGAGCTCTGGAACCAGGAGGAGGGCCTCAGAAGTGCGTTCCAGCGGACAGCGAACCCGGGCACCGGTAAGCAAGGATGGATTTCAGGATGGATGAGCGGCTCTAGCCGGAGCTCCGCTCACATGCGACCGTCCATGTCGCGCGCTAGCCACGCCCCCCCCTTGCCATCAATTTTAACCATCTTCCCTGTCCCTGCTGAAGAAAAGCAGGCCCAAACCATGATGCTTCCACCACCATGTTTGACAGTGGGGATGGTGTGTTCAGGGTGATGAGCTGTGTTGTTTTTACGCCAAACATATCGTTTTGCATTGTGGCCAAAAAGTTCGATTTTGGTTTCATCTGACCAGAGCACCTTCTTCCACATGTTTGGTGTGTCTCCCAGGTGGCTTGTGGCAAACTTTAAACAAGACTTTTTATGGATATCTTTGAGAAATGGCTTTCTTCTTGCCACTCTTCCATAAAGGCCAGATTTGTGCAGTGTACGAATGATTGTTGTCCTATGGACAGACTCTCCCACCTCAGCTGTAGATCTCTGCAGTTCATCCAGAGTGATCATGGGTCTCTTGGCTGCATCTCTGATCAGTCTTCTCCTTGTTTGAGATGTAAGTTTAGAAAGACGGCCGGATCTTGTTAGATTTGCAGTGGTCTGATGCTCCTTCCATTTCAATATGATCGCTTGCACAGTGCTCCTTGGAATGTTTAAAGTTTGGGAAATCTTTTTGTATCCAAATCCGGCTTTAAACTTCTCCACAAAAGTATCACGGACCTGCCTGGTGTGTTCCTTGGTCTTCATGATGCTCTCTGCGCTTTAAACAGAACCCTGAGACTATCACAGAGCAGGTGCATTTATACGGAGACTTGATTACACACAGGTGGATTATATTTATCATCATCAGTCATTTAGGACAACATTGGATCATTCAGAGATCCTCAGTGAACGTCTGGAGTGAGTTTGCTGCACTGAAAGTAAAGGGGCCGAATAATATTGCACGGCCCACTTTTCAGTTTTTTATTTTTTACAAAAGTTTAAAATAACCAATAAATTTCGTTCCACTTCACAATTGTGTCCCACTTGTTGATTCTTCACCAAAAAATTAACATTTTATATCTTTATGTTTGAAGCCTGAAATGTGGCAAAAGGTTGAAAAGTTTAAGGGGGCTGAATACTTTCGCAAGGCACTGTATAAATTGCAGTGCAGCCAATGACAGGCTAAGGCTACATTCACACGACCGAGGTGCAAAATGGCCATGACTTTAAATGTGCAGATCCTTCTGCAGTAATATAATGTACACATACAGTATGTGACCTTATGACTTTATATGAGCAGATCCTTCTGCAGTAACATAATATACATATAGGTGACCTTATGACTTTACATAAGCAGATCCTTCTGCAGTAACGTAAAGTACACATAGGTGACATTATAACTTTAGATGAGCAGATCCTTCTGCAGTAACATAATGTACACATATGTGATCTTATGACTTTATATGAGCAGAACCTTCTGCAGTAACATAATGTACACATATGTGATCTTATGACTTTATATGTCCAGATCCTTCTGCAGGTCCTGGAGATTATTGCAGATGTGTTACGGCAAAACTCACAATAAAACCACAATGTGCATGAAGTGCTTTGGCATTTTGGGAGGCCTTGGACCCCAGGCAGCCATCCAAACCACCAAAATTATAATTCGCCACTCAGTGTAGTTGTGTTGTCACTTTATTATTCATGTCCTGCCATGCTCTAAAGAGATTAATATATTACATTAAAGTGGGATCCAAAGCTCTGATCTAAGAGACCACAGTTTCAAGAAATTGTCCATACAGTTGATTTAGGAATGGTGAGAATTCCTCTAATCTTATTATAATGTTACCTCTCATTCCTTCATATTTTAGAGTGCCCTGGGGAACGATTACAGGGCAGAGCTGGAGAAGCATTCCTCTCAGACGGATGCAGCTAAAGGTTTTGGGGGGAAATATGGAGTGCAGAAGGACAGATGTGACCAGGTAAGTAAAAGCTTGGGGAAGTAATAATACAGGATACATTGTCTGGCATGTTTTGTAAGGATTCAGCTACAGTAAAGAACTGTTCTATATAGAAGACAGAGAATGACTTGTAAATGTCACAGTGCTATAGCTTTTATGGTTTCCACTATATGATATAACCAAAGCTCATGCTGACTTTCTGTAGGCCATTCTCACACATTGAGAGTAATTTACTATTTTATCTACACCAGCGTAAATGTGGCACATCTTTGGAGCACGGCACAAATTCTGTTGTGTCTGCACCCTCTTCCCACTTTCAAAGAAAGTAGGTGGAATGAGACAGTGATCACCATTTATTCTCCAAAGTAGAAAAATCTGTGGCACTGCCCTTAAGTTTCACACATGGGGAAACTCCATTCCAAACATTGGAGGGACTCCTGAATAGCTGGTGGTGCTCTCCCTAAGATACAGTGTGACAGTCCATTTCTATACATCCAAAACAATAGAAATAGGGGACACTCACCAACCTTTTAATAAAAATGTCCTTTATTCCAAAATACAGATAAAAAGCAGCAGTGGGAGAGAGGAGCAGTTCAGCAGCTGGGCCACAGCCGTTTTGCGCTATACAGCGCTTCTTCTGGCCCTCTTGGTACAATCAAATAGTGGCTACCTTAAAAAAGGTTCCCCATCAGCCCCAAGTCCAATAGAGCAGGCAGCTCACACAATGCAGGCCCAGCGCTGTCACCTGCGTCCGACCCCCGCGGCACACAACGTCCATCTAATCTCTACAGAAACGCCGGGCGCATGTGCGGAGTGGGGCCAGGGCCATAAGTCCGCGAATGCACCCGGCATGCGTAACCGTGGCAATAGGTAAACAAAGGAGGAGCCGCAGCAATTACTACG
This sequence comes from Leptodactylus fallax, assembly GCA_947044405.1. Taxonomy (NCBI): domain Eukaryota; kingdom Metazoa; phylum Chordata; class Amphibia; order Anura; family Leptodactylidae; genus Leptodactylus; species Leptodactylus fallax. The sequence continues at coordinate 780,912 of CAMRHE010000602.1, forward strand.
GCTCCAGTGGTTTTCAAAAGCCATCCTTTTTAGGTGATCAGCGCAATGCAGCACTACTTTATAGGATAAATCCTGGTTAATATATATATAAAGGTGCCCTGCCAACACGGTTACAGGACAGTGGGCTGAGAAAACAAGCCCAGGGGAACATATAAGCCTTGTATATCCATATAGGATATTATGAACATTTTTAACATAGCAACATTATATGTGAAACCCTATATACAACAGGGGTCAGCAACCTTTTTTGTCTCTGGTGCCGATTTTGAAAAAAGAAAAAAATCAAAGATGAAATATATCCAGTGTGCCATGCAATAAATGTATGGGTGTCGAGCAATATGCAAATCATAACACAAACCGTAACAGCAACTGACTAGTTTGTCAATTTAAAGTTAAGTTTCAATGTGATCTCTGTCCCTGACTTTTTTTAGCAAAAATTATTCCTTTTTAGTGGATATGAATTTCGGCAGAACATGGGGCTAAGAATAGTCTGCAGTAAGCCTGCTTTGTGAGGGTCAGAGGATGCCCCTCACACAGCCTAGTCTTTCTCTTTAAGAAATCCAAACAAATTTTTTCAGCCTTAATGAATGAAGGCAAATTTAGCTGCCATATTGTACTTCGCAAAGGCAGTTTCTGTTTTCTGACTAGAGTACTGGCCCGGACACTAGGGCATCATGCCACATACTCACCCCCAGTGAATCCTCCCCTGACGATTTCCATGGTCCATAAGACACAGATTGCCTCCTGGAGCAACAGAGAGTCCTGTGCCAGGTAGATATGTCTTGGGTGCCGATTCTGGCACCAGTGCCCGAGGTTGCTGACCCCTGCTATACAATCAAAACTTACGACTACAACTAAAACACCAAAAAGTTACATGCAAAGCAAAAAAAAGCAATTTAAAAAAAAAAAAAAGCTCTCCAGCATTCAAAAAAGCTCCTCAACAAGATTTAATTTAAAGGAGTCTCAAAGAAAGCTCTCCATCATTAATTCATATATAACATAAGGGCTTTTCTATGGGATATCATGGGATCAGAAAATTACTACTAATCAAGATTTATACCTGAAATCTACACCAGTCCCTGCCTGGATTTTTTAAAAATTCTGATGCACAAGACCAGTCTCTTAATAATTCTGGTGCATCTCATGCCAGCGGGGCAGTGGATTAGATTCCACCCATTGTATCAAAACATTTAGTTGAACTTATAAAAGAACTATTCATAATTTTAAGCAAATGATATTGATTGGCTATTCATTGCTAGCCTACTACCGATATCTTAGGTTCCTCTCTAATATATTAGTAACATTACAGTTTCTATAATGATTGCATAATGTGTGCAAGATGATACTGTATATCCTTACTGCTATGGTCCTAACATTTTGGAAATGCTTAAAATATATACGTATTCTCATATTCACATAATTGACCTTAAAGGGGTTACCTGTTTGTTTGTTTTTTTTTTTTGTTTTTTCTTACCATTGATGGCCTATCCTTAGGATAGGTCATAAACATTAGATCTGGAGGGGTCTGGCGCCCAGGACCTCCACAGGTCAGCTGTACTGAGACAGTGCTGCTCTCTGCAAAATTTACATATCGCAAGCTGATCTGCTCACTCGCCGGACAAGTACTGCAGCACTGACAACAGACAGTGGGACAGTGCTGCAGTACGTACACCTGTCACTACAGTTTGTATGACGAGCAGTGTGGTATGTAAACATTACCATGCTGCCTTGGTCACCCCCTTGGACCCCTACAGATCTAACATTGATGGACTACCCTAAGGATAGTCCTTCAATAATAAAAAGTGAATAACCCTTTTAAGGTGCCCCTACACCTACCCTACAGTGCTCATTTGGCTGATGCTATTGTTCTTCCAATATACAGAAGCATGTTTGGTTTGGCTAAGCATGCATATTGTTATAGGACAGATGAATAAGCTGCTGCCACACCCATATGTCACTAATTTATCTCTTGTGGTGTGGGGGATGTTGAAGTCCAGTATACCCAATCGTTTTTGCTCTTGACATCTTTTGTGGGAGAAGAGTCAACACATTTACACACATCAGATAGTTGGCCTATGCCACAGATGTCGGCTAGTTTTGGCCAACATTCCTCCTCTAACATATATTTAGTGAGTGTATGAGATGGAAAGTTAGCAGTTGTCATTCACTACTGCAATAATACAGCCCTTCTATTATCATTCATGTTCCGCAGTTGGACACATGTCAGTAGTGGAAATTTGCACTGACTTTAAAGTAATACATCAGCAAATATTGATATATTTTATTATGCCAGGTGCAAGAGTGCATTGCATAAATTCTCTCTTTGGGGTTCCCCCCTCAGGCACTGCATAAAGCGTAACACAATGGGGCAGATTTATCAAGACTGGCATTTCATATGCTAGTCTTCATAAGGGCCCTGAAATATGCTAGGTCACAGCTGATTTATGAAGAGGCTCCGGCCTGAAGATCTATGCCAGTTAGGAACTGGTATAGATTTCTGGTATTACTCATGTATTGCCCCTGCCTGCTCGCCATTCTCCACCCACTTTCATAGAAGGTAGCAGGTAATGTGCAGAATGGAGAGGTGTTGCCAAAAATGCAAAATATTTTCACCCTTCCACGCCAGAAAACTGTTGACAAATTTCCCCTAATGTCTTGGATTTACCCAGAGTGGTCCTTTGTTCTTTGAACACATTTCCATTTTATTAGGAACAGAATTTGTAGAAGTGGCATTGTATTCCAATAGTAATTAAACTGAGTAAAAACAACAAACCTATTCTTTAGTTTTTTATGTATGTTTTTGCAGATATGGATATCTATTATTATTTTTAATTAATGTCATTATAATAAGTAATAATAAGTGTTGCAGTAGTAGTAATGTCACAGTAGAGGTTCCTTTATGTTACATGTTATTTTGCTTTAGTCTGCAGTTGGATTTGAGTATAAGGCTCAAGTAGAAAAGCATTCATCACAACAAGGTAAGTAAAACATACTGTAAGGCTCTATTCACACAGCCATAGTTCAAGGTCAAGTGCTGTTTTGGACCTGTGAAAAAGTAGATCATACTTTTCTCATCGAAAATATGGCTCCATGAATAAAATGAATGGCACACCTGAAGGAATCCCTGCAGGTCTCACAGCTTTCAACCTTTGCACTGCAATACAACTTGACATGTTACACTTAGTGCTGCAGTCTTTAGACACAGAATGTGGATAAGATTTGTAGAAAACTGATCCTCTATGCTGCTAATATACGTCACAGCAGGTTAACCTCCTGCAAGTACTGCTTGCGTGTCCCCAGCCCTATGAGGCACATTGCATGGGGAAACTATGCAGTGTATAGCGTCATATATTAAGTATTTTACTTTACTTATTGTACATTGTCGATGTGAACCTACTTGGGTTTGATGTCACCTGGCATATTAGAACATCAAATCTAGGAAAAATTAATATTCATGACAAAATACCTTTATATAATTATTATAAAAAACAAAAATATTGAGGATAAGAGGGTTAATCATTGGTTTGTAGTTTACTTTACATGCGCTACAAATGAGCAGTAGCACTATAATACATTGTACTAGGGATTTCCTTTCATGACCAGTTTACCATAATTTCAACGATGAAATAAGCAATGTGAAGATTTACAAGCGGCAACACCCTAGATAGTACTTGTTTACTATAGGAATTTTATAACCTCACCTATTTCCCACCCAACTTTCAGTAGTTATGGATATGTACTTAGCATTTCCATAAATTTGTGCTTCATTTTTCTCTACACAGATCATTCCAAAGGTTTTGGAGGACGTTTTGGGGTTCAGTCTGACCGTGTGGACAAGGTGATACCATGACACAGTGCAAATGAATTTACAATTAGGGTGGACAAGGTGTATGATTACTTAATGATAGAGAGAAGACAGATGGGGGGTATGACGTTCTTAGTGACTAGACCAGGTAAAAGATAAGTAAAGTAAATGTCATGTAACAGCTATACAGCATTAGGCTCCGTTCACATCACATTTCAGCCTTCTGTCAGAGGCATATGTGAGAGAATTTTCTGACACATACTTCCAATAAAAGTCTCCAACATATTTCACTTCTAGGAATAGAGTTGCACATGTCATCAATCGGCTCCCACACTTAGCACATACAATGAAAATGCATAGCTGATTCCACTTTTCTAATACAGTTCGTGCCAACATATACTGACCAATCGTATGCCAAAAAACACACTGTCTGTCAGGTGAATGAGGTTGTAGAGATACATTCAGTATGTATGTCTATAGCTTTCCTAGTAGTATAATGTTGTACCGTGTTAGCCATTGAAAGTAGTGGAAGAGTGAAGAAATCAGGCGATACCTTTTAGAGGCTTACTGAGTATATTTGATGGTGAGCTTTCGGGAGTACTAGCTCCCTTCATCAGACACGATGTTATACAAGAGACTGAAAATTCAGATTTTTTTTATACCCTAAAGACATGGACCTTCAAAGGATTTTAGAATCCTTTAAAAAAACAAAATGCAATATAAGTAGAGAAGTTATTTACAAATGGTCAAAAAATAAACAGTCTGGAAACGTGTGGGGCGTGATGGAGGGATCAGTAATTCTTGCTATCTGTTTGCTGTCAGGTGGTGATTTGTGACCCTCACAGTTCATACATAGTGTGACATGAAACTGGCATGAATATTAAGTCCAAATTGCAGAGTTTGAAATTTTTGCATTAACTTATATTCCCATTCCTTCCTCTCATTCTGCATCTTAAAATGTCCCATTAAATTCACAACCTGCAAATCTTCAATAGAGTGGTTTTCTCTGGAGAAATTATATAGATTTTTTTTTTTAAGGATTCTAAGATCCTTTGAAGGTCCATGTCTTTAGGGTATAAAAAAATCTGTGAATTTTCAGTCTCTTGTATAACATCATGTCTGATGAAGGGAGCTAGTACTCCCGAAAGCTCACCATCAAATATACTTAGTTAGCCTCTAAAAGGTATCGCCTGATTTCTTCACTCTTCTATAGCTTTCCTAGTGAACTACTGCAGGTCTGCATAGTTAAAGCATCTATTGAGCATGGGTCAGTAGACCACCGGTAGTTCAGAAATTCATGATATCATAAATCACTATGATGCTGCGGTAAATGTAGCTGTCACACACCAAATGCAACTGTCTGTGTCTATAGGGGGTGCAGAGGCAGCAATTGCTACCAGGCCCTGGATCTTGAAGGGGTCCAAAAACCTTTCCACAATATAGGAAGACAACAGTATTTTAGATAGCATATGGTAAAGGAGGGCTACACTACAGATTCTGCATTGGGGTCCAAGAGTCTCAACTTACACCTCTGGATAAAGCTAGTATGGTGGTGCATTTGTGTTGACTTCTGGTGTTGTGTTTTTCAGTCTGCGGTAGGATTTCAACATAAGGAGCAGCTGCAAAAGCATTCATCCCAACAAGGTTAGTAATGGAAAGAACAGTAAGACTAGATACACACTACCGTTATTTAAAGGGGCTGTCCGTGGAGTTGAAATTGACTTTCCTGGTCAATGGGAACAAAAACAGATGGAGGGGCTGCTTCAGTGTCCGTTACTTTGCTAAAGTTTATGTCCGTTACTGTCATCCTGTGACAGCCATGTCACACACCCCAGTCTTGTGATTGGAAGTAGTGTCCCGCCCCCCTGGGTCACTCTGCCCCCTCCTTCCCTGATCTCACAAGTGAGGTTGTGGAAGAAGGGAGGAATCAAAGCACTGGCTGGGTCCATCATCAGCTTGTGCCAGACCAGGTCAGTCAATTTCAACTCCTTGGACAACCCCTTTAATGTCCTTCACAGGGTGAGAACAATGGACATTGAATGACAGATGCAGATGGAGTCCCCTCTGTTGGGTGTCTGTCTGCGTTCACCCCAATGTAAAAACATGATGAAAGCTTTCTTCCATCATGTTTTTTACTTTTCTGATGGAAGAAAAAGTCCTGCATGCAGGACTTTTTCTTCTGTTACAAAAGTAAACAAACATGACAGAAGATAGCGTCCATCATGTTTTTTACATTGTGGTGAATGTAGATGGACACCTAATTGGACGTGCCCTGTTTGCATTTGTTATTTAATGTCTGTTACTCTCATCCTGTGACAGATAAAAACAACGAACATTAAGGCCGGGGCCCCACGTTGAGAAAACACTGCATTTTACATTACCTGCAAAGTGGATGGGATTCTGGCTAATCCCATCCACACACTGCAGAAAAAAATTCTGCAGTGAACATACTGCAAATCCAAAAACGCTTGCGTTTGCATGTCAATTATACCTATGGAAACGCTGGCATTTTCCATATAGATATAATAGAAGCAGAAAGTCCACAGAGGAAAACTCTGCAGACTTTCTGTGAAAAACTCAATGCGTTTCCATTGTGGTCTTTTCCGCAGCATTTTTTGGCTGTGGCTCACTATGTGGGGCCTTAGCCTTAAGTGGCTGTCGGTAAGTTTAAATTGACTTACCTGGTTAATGGGAATGGACACGGAGGGAGCTCCTTCGGTGTCCATTATTCTGCTGCTGTTAATGTCCATTGCTGTCATCCTGTGATGTATGACAGCAACAGACATTAATAGCGGTGGTATGAACATAGCCTAAGGCTATACTCAATTGTACTCAGTTGTTCTGTGACTGCTCCATACACCCGAATACGGTTTGTAAAAACCCATACACATGCTTAACCAACAACCTCATTTAGATATAATGAAGCATTTTTCACTTCACTACTTTTACCATAGTTAAACATACCATAATAGCAGTGATATGTTTGTCACAATGTGTCTAGTGTATTTGTTATATATTCATAAATATATATCAAGGATGAAGAGGACACTTAAAAACAATATTTATTACATACTTTTAAAACGGGGCCAAATTTGCCACAGTAAATTCACTAAATCAGGCATACCACTCAAGATTATGTAGATTATTGTCTATCTACATTAGACCTATCTGCATATTTACTATTGTGGTTCATATATTAAGGTCTCCAGCTAGCCCTCAATAACCCTGAGTGGAACAATATTTCTCCTATATTGCTCCTGATGCATTTCCTCCAAAAAATAGCATATCAAGGGTTCATCAGAGGTGCTAGTATTGGACCGGGGATCCATTGACAGTTGTAAACCAAATTTCATATTAATTATTAATTATATATTAATTGGCCATGCATCAGTGGTGGTATAGAAAACTCCGGGACTAGAATTGAATGTGGGGAGGGGAGAGGGGAATTCATATATAATTTGGGTCCCAACTGTCAACAGACATCCGGTTCCATACTAGCACCTCTGATGAACCCCTGATATGCTGCTTTCAAGGAAGGAAACGTTATCAGGAGTCAGGAGCAATATAAGAGAACTATTTTTCCACTCAGGACTACAGTATTGAGGGCTAGTAGTATATGTGCCATAATAGTAAACATGCACATTGGTCTAATGTAGAGACACAGTAACCCACATAACCTGGAATGCCTGACTAAGATAGATAATTTATTGTGGCTAATTTGGCCCCATTTTAAAATTATCTAATAATGCTTTTAAGTGTTTTAAGTGTTCATTCTTTATCTATCATATGTATGTCACCTCACTGGGACCCAATAGCAATAGGCATAGCAGAGCTTTGAGGCATTTTTACACATACCTACCTGCCACATACAAGAACAGCAGCATTAAAACTGGTCAGTACATACACAAGTCTATATGTATTTTTTATTATAATTTAGGGGTGCTTTTTTAATATCACTGCTGCATTTTTAAGCTAGACACATGATAGATTATATAATAAGCATAAAATTAATATGCTACACATTTAACAATATCAATGATAAGGCCTATGTTATAATACTGTATAATTGCACCAGTCATACAATGCTAGAACCATTAGAGGATGCAAGACATCACATCACTGACAGGGAATCTGATGCACAATTCTGAGTTACAACAATAGTTTCATGCTTCCTATTAAGAACACATTTGCATATAAAAAAATCCACTGTAACTAATTCAGATCTATGTTCACTGTTCACTTTGCTTCCCCTTGTTTAAAGGGGCCTTCTGTGACTTCACTATTAATATTTGCTATTGATTAAGTATCAGATTGGTGGGGTTTTGACTCCCAACACCACTAGTGATCAGTTATCCGGATGGGCAAGGAGCGCAGCAACCTATTCAGTCAGGTTCTGAGAGACAAATCCCCACCAATCTGGATAGGCCAATAATATCAAACGTTCAGAAAACCACATTGAATAAAATCAGAAACCGAATATATAATAATTATTTTAGATTCTCTAGGTTTATTTGCATTAGAAAATAATAAGTGTTAGTAAATGTTTAATATTGTTTCCTTTATCTCATTAGATCACTCTGTAGGATTTGGGGGCAAATTTGGGGTACAGAAAGACAGACAAGATAAATCAGCTCATGCTTGGAGTCATAAAGAAAAAGTAGAGCTTCATGAATCTCAGAAAGGTAACACACTTTTCAACTTTTTTTTATTTCTGTCCTCATATGTCATATGCAGTGGGTATATTTCCACCCAAAACCCAGCTACTTGAATCCCCAAAATATGTAAGCCCACATAATATACAGAGAGATATGTACTGTATTTGTTTTTGTAGCCATTCCACAGACACAAATTGGTTTGTACTGTGCCTAGGACATTATGAAGCAGTAGTATAGTGCAATATACAGTATATTAGTTGTGAATATTTCTTAATTACTGAATTATTTTCATTTTTGCAGACTATGCAAAAGGGTTTGGAGGCCGTTTTGGTGTGCAGACGGACCGTTTGGACAAAGTAAGCGAGTTATACTGCACAAAATCTAAAAATCTAATATCTTGTGTTAAGATATTTCTTAAATAGATTTCTGTGATCCATGATATCTGATCCTGGCCATTGGATGTACTAGTTATTTGAAGTCTTTGTGGTTTATACTGTATCTATTCCTCTGACTGTATTACATTATTGATGGTCAGAATTTCAGTACATGACTATGGAATGAAAATCTGAGACTTGACCAGTGATAATATCATGCTTGTTGTAACATTAGGCCATTCTGCGTTTTTATTCTACAGTCTGCTTCAGGTTTTGGTGAGATTGAATCGCCCAGTTCTGCTTATGAGAAAACACAGCCTCTGGAGGCCAGTAAGTGATATACATATGTAGAAGCTATTACTACTATACAGACACTCTTTAATTGAGACATATCATGAAAATATAATTAATGAGAGTCCCACCACTGGGAACCGCACTACAGTAGTTCCATTTACCATTCATGTGTGGAGTTAGTCATTTACCATTCATGGTTAATCACTTGTGATTGAATAGTGAGTTTTGGAGATGTGTCATGTGTTTATCTGTAATACCTCTTTAAGGCTAAGTTCCCACGTAGTGAGCCACAGCAAAAAATGTAAATTATACCTACGGAAACGCTGGCATTTTCTGTATAGGGACAGAAAGTCCTCAGAGGAAAACTCTGCAGTTTTCTGTGAAAAACGCTCTGGAAAAGACTGCAGCACTTTTCCCAGAAAACTGTAATGTGTGGATGAGATTAGCCAGAATCCATATCACTTTGCAGGTAATGTAAACGCAGCGTTTTTTCAATGTGTGGTCCCGGCTTAATATAGTTTTCCAATTGCTTCTGAAGAAAGTTGAATGACTTTACAGTACTATATACGTATATATATAACATTTAATTTGCCAAACCATCATATCAACAAATAGTGGTTGCCATAATTTTTATTTATATAATGTCTTTCCTGCTGAGTTTTTTTATTCTCTTTAGTTTTATATAGCAAAGATGATTTAATAAAACAAGTTAGTAGGGAATTCCTAGTATGCACTACCTATATACTCTGTTGTTCAAAGAACATGGAATTATGTTACCTTAAAGAGGAAACCAGTTGAAATTACATTTTATATCCAAAATCTGACACAACAATTTTACCAATTTTATCAGAAATATGTGGCAAATATCCAGTAACAGAAATCTCTCAGAAGTGCCATAGAGATTTAAGCTTTCTATAGATCCCTTTAATTCTGGAGACCACTATTTGTCTGAGATCACTGACTTCACCAATGTGTTCTTTTCACCTTTGTCTACAGCATACCGTAGATTGTAGACTATATTTTCCTTCAAATGCTGAACTGTTGTTCTAAATAAAATTCTTCAGTGACAAGTGGAGCTCAGAATCTAAGATCTCGTTTTGAGAATATGGCTAAGGTGGCAGAGGAAGAAAACCGTCATAAAGCTGAAGAAGAGAGAGCCAGGAGACAGAAGAAAGATAAGATGGAACGAGAGGAACAGCTAAAGAAGGACGATGTGAGACAATAAAATAAAAATTCTCCTAAATTCTCTCGAAACACAGTGGAGAAGATTTACTATTCTTATCTAAAAGTAAAACAGGGTGAATTTAAACTAAACAATCCTAAACTGCATTAGGTTTATCAAAGTGTGTAAGCAGGGGCCTAACTAGCAAAGACTGGGCCCCATAGCAAACTTTTGATTTGGGCCCCACCTCCACACAACATAGCACTCCCTTTCTGGCTACCACACGGTATAATGCCCTAAAGTGGCCCCTCCACACTGTATAATGTCCCATAGTGACCCTTACACACAGTATTATGTCCCATAGTGGCCCCTCCACACAGTATAATGTTCCATAGCGGCCCATGAACACAGTATAATGTCCTATAGTGGCCCCTGCACACACTATAAGGTCCCATAATGGCCCCTCCACACAGTATAATGTCCTATAGAGCTCCTGCACACAATATAATGTTCCAAAGTGGCCCCTGCACACAGTATAATGTCCTATAGTGGCCCCTCCACACAGCATAATGTCCCATAGTGGCACCTCTACACAGTATAATGTCCCATATTGGCCCCTGCACAAAGTATAATGTTCCATAGTGGCTCCTGCACACAGTAAATGTCTCCAGGGACCCAGACTCCAGGTGACAGATATAAAAAACAGTATTATTTATCTCTCCTGGGCTCCAGTGTGACTCCAGTGCGACTCCTCTTCAATAACAACAGTTTCAGTTTGGACATATTCAGTCCGAACGGAACCACCAGGCGAACCTCGCAAGACGAATCTCGCGGGGTTTGCCCAACAAACACCCTTGCTGCGGTCGTGCGGCCCTACTTACTGATCCCTGCTCCTGCTCACGGCCACCTCCATTCCCCTTCTGCTGCTGTCAGCCTCAGCGATGTGATATGGGACACACGCGGCCCCCTGGAGGGCAGAAGGGGAAGCGAAGGCGGTCGTAGTGGAGATTGGTAAGTAAATAGGGCCCGTTACCTGCTGTAGTTACTCCAGCAGGTAATGACCTATTTAAAAAGAAAAGCAGCAGGCCCCCTAAGGTCATGGGGCCAGTTGCTACAGCGGTAGTTACGCCTCTGTGTGTAAGGCTGGATGACATATCTAGCCCATCTTTAGAATGTCTAGCAGCAGGACTGTAAATAAGGGGCATTTTAAAATCACCCCCTTGCTGTCCCTGTTCAGCCAATGCTCTCCAAATTGATGATACAGGAGAGCCAATACCTGGTAACCAATGAGTGATTCCATCAGTAGTGATGTTTGGTTGCTGAGGGGCCGGGAGTGAGCAGTGAATACAATTCTAAACATTTACTGTTCCTTGAACTTCTTGCTCCTACTGTGCACCAGCGCCACTCTGACATAGGAACCAGGACCAGAGAAGAAGAAGGGATTCCAAGGAGTGTTAAGTACTGAAAATTGAACTTACTGCTATACTGTGTGGTACCTGGGGAGCACTATATTATGTGGAGCACTTAGGGACATTTGGAGAAAGAAAGTTCCCTGGATATGACCTTCTAAGGCCTGGGCTCATTCAGTATCTTACACATACAACATGAATGAGACAAATACAAAATATTTCTCTAGATACCATTGCAGAGAGCATGCCGAGTTTTTTACTTTAACAATTCTTTGCCAAACATGTATCACCGTATATGTATCTGTCAAGCATGTGTAAGTTAACATAAGGCCCCTACTTTATTTGCAGACTCAACAAAGCTCAGACATTGATCAGTCTCAGAAGCAGCCAGCCCCAATCCCTGTCCCAGTTCCCCGTATTTCTGTGACTCCACAAACTCCGGAACACGAAGTGAGTATCTTCTATTAGATTAAAGGGTTAAAAGTAAACTCTCTAAGCCAATTGCATTAAATTATTATAAATTTTTTAAATTTAGCTAACACTGGATTCTGAGTATGAGGCACCTCCAGTTCTTCCACCCAGACACCCTGGAATGATGATAGATACTGTACCCACTCCAGATGAAACATCTAACCAGGATGAGACTTATGAAGACATTCCTGCTCCCAGACATGATTCAGAAGACGAGTATGAGACTATCCCAGATCCTCCACCAAGGGTAGAAGAGGAAGAAACCGAAGAGTATGAAATCATGGACCCCCCAGGTGCTGAACATGGTTCGTTATATGAAGAAATACCAAAAGAGATTGAGAAAGGTGAGAATGACAATAACTAAAAGGTTAAAATAAACTGCTGTGCTGAAGTACAGCCTGGATAAAAAAGGATATGGCGATGGATATACAATAAGTATTTTTCTTTTCTCCAGAGTTTTCTAAGCACAGTGGCCAAGCAGGAGCCTCGGGAATCTCTGCAATTGCCTTGTATGATTATGAAGGAGGTAAGATGTATATGTATTTTCTGAAAAATCACATAGGTTACATGGATGGGATACATAATGGCAAAGGCAAAATCATGATGATGACAGGTCATTGAAGAATCTAACTATTCTGCCAATCTGCCATTAATTATTGACTTGGTTCTTATATTGAGCTGCTAGCATCCCTGCACACAGCATGTACATAGGTTCATATACACAGTGGTAGAAGCAAAAACCTTAACCAGATTTTGGGTCAATTCTTAAAGGGAACCTGTCGCCAGAATTTTCACTACTGAAACCCCAGGCACTGTCAGTCAGGGTATGAAATATTGTTTTAAGCTTTACCTTTGTAATGTTAAAAAGTCACTTCTAAAGTCTGTTTGCAGATTAGCTAAGATGAGTCACATGGACCTAAGGAGATAAGCCACTCTGGAGAGAGTGATCCCTTCAGATGCTGATACAGTGGGCTCTGTGGCATCTACAACCAGAGAATGTTTACTTTAACCCTTTCCGGACATCTGATGTACTATTACAGCGGGTGTCAGGTCTAAAAATATGGTGGTCGCTCAGGAGTATTATACAGCAGTGACCTGGGGGCAATATCCACAATCAGAGTCTGCTCTGATCACGGACATTAACCCTTAAGATGCCTCAGTCAAACGTCAAACATCTTTTTTCCAGCGTTGCATGGGCACTGCCATTTTAGCTGGGATGACTTTCCCCCCATAATAAGATGTGAGGGCAGCCATCCATTGCCTAAACTACAACACCTGGCTTCATTCACTTCTAGTAAGTTCCACGAACAGCAGAGCAACTATGTATGCTGGCAGGGGCATAACTAGCAAAGATTGGGCCTCATAATAAACTTTTGACCCCACCCCCAATGCGACATAGTGCCCCCTTTCCTGACCCCCACATGGTATCACACACACCATTTACCCACACTATAATGTCCCAAAGTGGCCTCCAGACAGTATAATATCCCATAGTGGCTCTTCCACACAGTACAGTGTCCAATAGCGGCCCCTCCACACAGTATTATGTCCAACTGCGGTCCCTCCACACAGTAACCCCTTCCATAGCAGCCCCTCCACACAGTATAATGTTCCATAGCAGTCCCTCCACACAGTATAATGTTCCATAGCAGCCCTTCCACACAGTATAATGTCACATAGTAGCCCTTGTACAAAGTAAAATATTCCATAGTGGCCCCTGCACACAGTATAATGTCCCATAGTGGCCCCTACGGTGTTTGTTACAGATATTGCAAAAAACACGGGTTTGACAGAACCCGAAATATTTGGTGTACACCACCCTCAAACTATTATTATACTCTGGGGTCTTTTCAGACCCCAGAGTATAATGATCAGATGCCCACTTCGGCACAACTCCTCTTCAATGATGTCGAAGACGTGTATTATGACGGAGTCAATATGCGCCGCGACACTGGCCTAACCCATGTGATCTCTGTGATTTCACTAAAGAGGCCTGGAGCCCAGGAGAGGCAAGTAACGATGTTTTTTTAATGTTCGCTCACCTCCCCTGGTTTTCCGATTATTATACTTGGGGGTCTGAAGAGACCCCAGTGTACAATAGCAGTTTCACATTGGATGTATTCGGTCCAAACAGAGCCGCCAGGCGAACCTCACGAGATGAATCAAACAAACAAATACCCTTGCTGCAGGTCTGCAGCCTTACTTACCGATCCCCGTTCCTGCTCGCCGATGCCTCCGCTTCCCCTTCTGCCCTCCAGGGGGCCCCGCGGTCCCTATATTACGTCACTGTCAGCAATGTCATAACGCTGCAGCATTAGTGACGTGATATCCCGTAGGATCCACTATGGCTGTTATGGTGGTAGTTACGCCTCTGCATGCTGGGAGTTGTAGTTTCACAACAGGATCAATGGGACCATACGTAGTTAGAAAATTCCTCAAACTTCACACTGAAAACTATATGGATCTGTCTCTTTTTTTATCCTCTTTGAATCCTGGTGGCACCACAGAGGATAAAATATCAGCCATATTACTGCTCGTTCTGGTATATGCTGTGTAGCTGCCAACTTTAATGGCCATTGTAGTTTTCATTGACACTGTAAAAATAATTTTAACAATGATTTTCATTGAACATATTTCTTATTGTGAATTGATCAAGCTAAAATGCTAATTGGGAATACGGTGTTTTTACTGACATGGATGATGACTGGTGTGTAGGATATGTTGGAGGACTAAACATTAGCACTAACACTGCGGCACTAGTAACAAAATACTGTTTACAAGGTGTGAGGTAGGTCGTATGTGTGAGTATTGGTTACTCCACAGTCATTTGGATAATATTCCTACTTCCTAGTAAAATGGGTACTTTTCAAAATAACAGCCATTTTCCTGACACTTAATGTAACTCCTTCCATCAAACGACACAAAAGTGACAATTATTTTTAAGTACATTTAGTAATGTACGGTAGTTTGTACGGTTCTACATGCATTATTCTGTATGAAGTCAGTGAGTTTGTTTGCCAGGTTTTTATGTCACTGGTGACTTTCACAAATATATCTGTGTAAACAGGCAGCATATCAGCCAGATGGTCACAGTAGGTTTAGTGAGATCTCAGGATTATGTTTTTGCCAGACAAACAAGTTCACAGTGGATCATTTGTTGAGTACAATATAGTTTGATATAGAACAATGCAACTAACACAGTAGTATAATTATGAATTCTTTTTAAATTTTAGTTGACGTTATTTGTGTTTTGCAGTCAGTTGGCAGTATATGTCTGTAAATAAGCAAAAAAAGCAACCAGAGAGTACAGAGACATATACCGAATGTCTCTACTTTTGGCCTGAATGATTTACTTTTGGATACCTTTTATAACTAAATACAAAAGTGTAGGCTACTACTGGGACAGTGGTATAAACTTAACCTAAAGCTGGTCATATACATAAGATATGTATTTGCAGATATATTTGATTAAAGAGGTTATCCAGTTTTTTAAAAAATATGGGCCAAATAACAGGATGCATCAATACAAAACACTTCCTAATATATGTTCTGTTTAAATTCGGCACTGTTTATTTATTTTCAGGTCATTAACCATAGCTGTGATGTTTCTTTTGCAAGCTCACTACCCCTCCCTGTGAGCAGTTCAGCCAGCAAACGAAACATCACAGCAGCACATGACCTCCTTACCACTTGAAGCCACTCATGGGAATGATTTATTGCCTGATCAAATATGCGGAGAAGAGCGATACTGCACGGACTGAAGAAGAGATGCACAAGACAGATCCTGTAGCAGGGAGGAAATTTGCATGCAGGGGAGAGTGTAGAAGTGGGGGGTACACAGAGTGAGAGAAGCAGATGAATCATGGGAAATGTAGTTTGTTCACAGGTTCACTGCATGTAAATAACAGTGATACAAGGAAAAGCAAGTAAAATAAAGGCAAGTAAAGAGTGCACAAGGGAACAGTGAGTATTCATCACTGCTGTGGATGTATTTGCAGATAATTTATGGAAGCTGGATAACCCCTTTAAATCTGCAGACAGCCTGATGTTTGTGGTGGTTATACACATAACATTAACATCAGATGTTACTAAAATAAAGGCAGCCATACACATTGGCCAACTCTTCCATATTGGCCGTTGAACAGCCTGCAATCTGACATGTAGATGCCACAGACGGTTGTTACACCTTGCTTAATAAATCTTGCGCACAATCACTTCAAGATGAGGTGTCAGATATTTCTGTTTTTAATGCTGCCTATTTGGTGGAGGCATTGTAGCGCCACGTTACGAATGTGTCGTAAAATGTTACTCCATTATAAACCATGCCCATTTTCCTTGTCATAAAAGCAAAGTAACAAGCCTTGTTTAAAATTCATATAAATAGGCACAAATACAAATATATCTTGTGTACACAGTGTAAAGCATTAAAAAAATGGACAGAATGAAAAGAAAAAAGGTGCAACATGCACATTTACATAAATGGAATAAGTATGCAACTATCCTGAGGGATTGTATGCAGATACATGCAAGTACTTCATGTGGTACCGTATGTATGATATACTTGCAACTAGATGCAATGCTTCTGAGGGAAACAGCTTCCTAAGGGTAAGGTCACATGGAGTGAAACACAGCTAAAAATCATGGTGAAAACACAATCCCAAAATTGCTTGCGTTTTCCACTGCTTTCCTGCTGCATTTTGCATTTATCTCTCGGCCGATATTAGTATATGGGGAAAATGCTGTGTTTCCACAAGTAAAGTTAACATACCATATTTTTCAAAAACAGAGACATTTTTGAAAACCCTATGTTTAAGGCCGGGACCCCACGTGGCGGAAATGCCACATATGAAACCGTGGTGTTTTACAGTCACAACAAAGTGAATAGGATTCTACTGAATCCCATCCCCACTTCTGTGGTAAAATATGTGCTGCGGACACCTGCGGTCAATTATATCTACGCTGGTGGTTTCCCTATAGGTAGAACTGAAGCAGAAAGTCCGCAGAGGAAACCTCTTCGAATTTTCTGTCCAAAGAGCTGCAGGAAGAACCACGATGTGTTGTTGCTGCAGTTTTTCCCACGGCGCTTTTTTGCTGCGGGATGGCACGTGGGGCCTTAGCCTTACACAGCATTTTTGGGAAGGAGATTACTTGAAATTTACTTTGCTGGGACTGCAAAATACCTTCCATCGCATGTGGCCTTGATGGAACATTTCATACTTTATTTCTGTCAGGTTACAGCTCTGGGGGTTTTATTGAGTCATCCTAGTATAGCCATGTGTATAATCTCTAAACCACATATTAGATGGAAAACCCCTACAGAAATGTATGTCACATGACCATGTCTCTTACAGGTGGCGATGATGAGATCTCATTTGAACCTCGGGACCTTATCACAGACATTGAGATGATAGATGAGGGCTGGTGGAGTGGATCCTGCAGAGGGCAACGTGGGCTCTTCCCTGCCAATTATGTGGAGCTTATGCAGTAATACATTGAATTTACCTTTACATTTTGCTATGTGAAATTCTCAGGCACTGCTTTGCAAGAAATGAAGAATCCAAGTGTGAAATATTTAAACACAGCATGTCAAAGGAACTCTAAACCACTAACATGTACTTATA
The DNA here is from genome assembly GCA_947044405.1 of Leptodactylus fallax. Taxonomy (NCBI): domain Eukaryota; kingdom Metazoa; phylum Chordata; class Amphibia; order Anura; family Leptodactylidae; genus Leptodactylus; species Leptodactylus fallax. The sequence goes on from CAMRHE010000602.1 coordinate 798,703, forward strand.
ATAAAGAAGAAAATTTCTACTCCAATATCATTATTATCATTATTATTATCTGTAATCCTCAAAGTCAACTCCGATAATCCATCTGAATAAAGTTTTAAACTTTCATAGATGTTTGGTTATGGTAAAGGATTTTGTGTTTCTTACATGCAGTCATATCACATATCATATATCATATCATAAATTTTAGCACAAAATACAAATAAATTAATTGATTTTAGAATGAATGGAAATCTTCAGGATATAAGTGGTTGTTTACGTTCAAGCTGAAACTTATTAACCAGCCACATAGCATTTAGGGGAAAGCATTGGATTCCTAGTTTCCAAGGGGTTAAAAATGTATATATGTCAGTATGTTGCCCTGTGTTTGCGTGGGTTCCTTCTAGGTATTCCGGTTTCCTCCCACACTCCAAAGACATACTGATAGCTAATTTAGAGACAGTGACTGACAATGCCTGTAAAGTGCTGCATAATATGTTGGTGCAAGACAAGTAAGAGAAATAAATAAAATAAGGCCACTTTCACACAGTTAGTATATGGCATAAAGTTAAAACCAGAAATGGTTCCAGAACATGGAAGAGGTACAAATCTTTCCATGATAGTTTTTCTCTAGTTTACAAATAGCAATGCAGAATACTGACCAAATAATGAGCGTATGAAAGTGGCATAAGTGTTTGCAACCACAGGAGCTCTCAGTATATCAGCACCAGATGTAATTCTGTCTCTATTGTTGGAGTAGCCCATTGAATTAGTTGTGCATGACCAGCCTGAAATATTGTCAAACCTTGTGTTCAGTCTATACCAAATATTTTAGTCACAAATATTTATCTAATAAACTAGAAGGATATACAAGGGTTAATGTCAGAATATGAAAACACAAAGAGCAGAGCTGGCTCCAGGTTTTTGTGGGCCCTTGGGCAACAAGAGTCTTGGTGAGCCCCTTTTGGAGCAACCCATGCACACCACAGCAAAAAACAACTGAAATTGGGCGTTTTTTTTGCTGAGGTGGATCTACTGGAGTGGACTATAATACAATCCATTCCATACAAGTAGATAGAACCTGTTCAGACATCAGAAAGTAAAGAGGAATTTTAGGCAGACATCTGGCCCGGACTCCTCTTTATTTTCTGCTCCCCGACTCACGGTGGTGGATACAGAGCAACAGCATGCCCTTGCAGCTTTCCACTGCTGATTAGGCCCAAATGAATGGGTCTAATCAGTGGGGGGTCTCAAGCTGCGGCTTCCAAATCAGCTGCAAAATCCGCGGCAAGATCAAGCAGGACACTTTTTTTTTTTCATCTGCCCCCAGTTTCAAGTCCACCCCTTCATCTGCCCCCAGTTTAATGTCCCCCCTTCATCTGCCCCCAGTTTAATGTCCCAGTGAAGGATCTCGTCCTAACAAGAACCCACTTCCGGAACACCTGAGATCTCCTCAATTACCTCACACCCACTCCCAGTGAGTGTGCCGGGCCTCTTAGGATAATACGAAAGAGGAGCCCTCTAAATTTTATATATTTATTAATAGACACTTAGACACTTAAAGAGGACCTTTCACGTCCTCATGTATATGCTGTTTTACATACCGCTAGAAAGCTAACAGAGCGCTGAATTCGGCGCACTGCTGGCTTTCCCGATATGTGCCCCGGGGCTGGAGATATCAGCGGTCTTAGTTTCACGGTTCACCGTCAGAAGGGCGTTTCTGACAGTCTAGCTGGACTGTGAGGAACGCCCTCCCTGACAGTATTCCTCCATAGCACTGTACTGGGGGGGGCATTCCTCACAGCTCAGCATCATCACTGGGCTGTAAGGAACGCCCCCTCTCTCTGTCCTCGTCCATAGCCGAGTACTGTCAGAGGGGGCGTTCCTTACAGCCCAGCGATGACGCTGAGCTGTGAGGAACGCCCCCCCAGTGCATGTCTATGGATAGTACTGTCAGGGAGGGCGCAGCTAGACTGTCAGGAACACCCTTCGGTGGATGGTGAAACTAAGACCGCCGATATCTCCAGCCCCGGGACACATACCGGGAAAGCCAGCAGTGCGCTGAATTCAGCGCGCTGTCGGCTTTCTAGTGGTATGTAAAACAGCATATACATGAGGACATGAAAGGTCCTCTTTAACACATAGAGAGGATACATGTAGTGATTAGCAAGCAGATACAAGTAAAAAGCAACATGATATGGTGCATAAAATAAAAAATGGGAGATAACAGAAAGAAAAGAATATATTACCAACACAAGTCTGTGGTTGGATCTCTGACTCCAGATGATGATGTGGATCATGAGCCAGGGCACGTATCTTATAAAGTCCAGTAGCAGATGAATCTTAGCAGAGCAAAAGGCAGAAGACCATTTCCAGAACAAATAGATAGTCCATTTCTCTGAGCCCATGTGCTGGCTCAGGGTACAGTCTTGAGCAAAGCATGTGTTTCCTACATGCAGTTACACCTCTTCTAGGTTAACAAAATGGTATCAGGCCTCGCTGCTTAGGCCGCATGGAGAGCACATGGTGGGAGTCTCCAACTTGACCTCTCCCACACCTCTGCTTCAGGAACAACACATCCCAAAGGACAGAAGACAAAGAGAGCGTCTCAGCCTGGACTGAGACCTTTTACCTCCCCTGGTCTCCTCCCTAAGTGAGGTCACCAGGGAGAGGGGGCCTCGCCCCCTCTCTGCATCTCTTAGAATCATTTTTCTGTATAATTCTTTGCCCGATGACTATAGAGTCGGGCCAGTAGTATGATGGGGTTCGTAACGGGATCCCCAATATGTAGACTCCAAGGTTGGCACTCCATTTCCCTTTGGGTAAGAAGATCAGTGCCTGGACCTTTCCCAGGCTTTGAACTGTGACATGTGTGTATTCTGAGTGTGTGCCTTGACCTGACGCATCTGGGGAATTTATCGGGGCGACTGTAAGATGTTCCCCAGGCCAGATATTGTCATAAAACCATTATCCCTTTGAAGTAGAGTAGCCTCCAGTCGGTCTGCTATTAGTATGCGGGGAGTTTCCCCAGCACATCCTATCTGCAGGACCCCCTGCTGGGTTAATGAGGGTTGCAGTCTTATGCAGATACAGGCTTGTGTCAGTGACTCTCTGGGGATCAAAGGATTGTTGATTACAGATCCCAGGAACCACATCCCCCCAGCCTGTAGCCAACTTGCTGATAACAGACAGGAACCATAATATGTGAGTGAATATTAATACAATAAATCCATATCTAAGTCTCGTATCATCACAGTCCCCCCTTCATCTGCCCCCAGTTTAATGTCCCCCTTGTCTGCCTCCAGTTTAATGCCCCTCTTCATCTGCCCCCAATTTAATGTTTCCCCTTCATCTGCCCCCAGTTTAATGTTCCCCCTCAATTTGCACCCAAAGTTTAACATAAAAAACACTGATACTCACCTCTCATCACTTCCCTGCTGTTCTGTCTGCAGTCTCAGTCACGGAGTCTGCAGGCGCGATATGAGTGACATCATCACATTGCGACTGCAGCTCCCGGGGCCGGAGTACTCCGGGATGCGCTTCACACAGAGTGGTGAAGCAGGAGCTGTCTGCGGAATTGAATTTAACTCATTTGCTCCTGCAGCGGGGATCGGTAAGTAAATAGGGCCCGTTACCTACTGGGCTTACTCCAGCAGGTAACGGCCTATTTAAAAAAAAAAAAAAACGCAGTCAGAAATGGCTTAGCGATTTTTTACACCTGCATTTGCTATGGATTTTTTATGTACATTTTTCATGCTCTAATTAAAGGTTAAGTTTTATTTTTTATCCTTTGACTCTTTTTTGGATGCTGGCTACACAGTGACTACTTCTGGACTTAACTTTATCTTTAACCGAGAGGCTTGGTTCCCGTGCACTAGGCGTGAGCGGAGGATTTTTCCTGTATCTACAAATATGTGAGTGGGCTGTGTGCTATAGTTTTTTCTGTATTAAGACTAATAATATATTGGCTAATAATAATATATTATTATACCATCTAGGAGCTATGTCATTACTATCTGCCATGCATATGTGCTTAATTCTTAAGCCTAGGAGGCTTATTCCTCAGTAAGTCATCTTGGAGAATGGACATTGAATGACATCAGATATTAGTTTAGTGATAGATGTTCAAAAACTAGACTCTTTTGTTCAGGCCCACTAAATACGTAGGAGGGTGCCTAGAAAATGACAACCCCTGAAATACATCAGTGATGATGAAGGATACATTCAATTAATATGTGCTGAAACAAGAAGTTTCCTGTGCAATAAGCTCATTAATATTTCCACCAAACTTTGGAAACTATGATGCAACAAAGATAACATTTTTCAAGTGATATTGAAACATTACAATATTGCTCACAATTTAGCATAAAAGGCAGCTTCGTTTCCACAGCTGGCCTACTGAGAACTGAGTATATGGCTGAAGCTACACAGTGACTTTTGCCGTGACTCCAAAGACCACCATGTTTCCCTGCAACTCTGTTACTAATGTAAGTGAATGTAGTTGCATTGTGACCCTAAGGATGATGCAACCACGACTTCTAGTGGCAAAATGATACAGCAGTCAAGGTTGCAGTAACCTTAGGCCTGCAATATGAATGCATTCACTTACAATAGCAAAGAAGTGGCAGGGCAAAGGTCAAAAGCACTCTGTAGCTGGAAGAAGATATCCAAAATATCTTTTTTTTTTTCTTTAGGATAGAATCAATGCAAAATTGGATGTAAAACTGTCTGGACTTAATGGAATTTATCTGTTATCTGGTGAATGAGCTAAGATAATGAAACTCCTGCATTTGTCTGTAGGGTCCTGAAGGTCACCAGATAAAAAAAATGATATCATGATAGATCATTCTCCTACCATCATTCAAATGCATGTCTATAGCAAAAGCAAAGACTGGTTTCCCAATGTATGAGTCAGGAGAGAGGACGTAGACTGAAATTTCATCTCACATCTTGTGAATCTCCACAGAAGCAAAGTGTGATGAAGAGTGGGCAGTGATGTTCAAACAACTGGAGACAATGAACCTTCATCCCACACCAGAGCACTTGGGAAATATGGGTGACAAAGGAGATTTAACAGTTTATGCCAAACAAATATTATTATTATTCTTTGAAAGGAATCAAGCGCCTTTCTGTAGATAGCTATTGGGAAACTGTGCAACAAGTATAAGCTCCTGGAAAGGACAATTATTTTAATTATGTTAAAGGGGCCTATCCAAGAAAACCAGGGAAGTCCCTGTTTTTATGGTCTTCAATGATTTTTTCTAAATAGTGGATAGTTCTATTTATATAGGGATACAGGGTCAAACAGACCCAGATATGGACCCATAATATAGAAGGTGCTGAAATGGGAAGTTCCAGGTTAACTAAGTTTTTTAGAGGTCAGGGTGTTACTGAAGAGTACCTCTGACTTTTAAAGGGGCCATCCAGAATTAATAAAAAATGGCTTCTTTCTTACCGAGCTCCAACTCCTCTTCTCAAGAAGAAACATCACACCTGTTGGTCATGTGGACATGCTGCATTTTATTTTTTTTAACTGTAATTTTTATTGAAGTCTTCATATAGAAAAGTACAAACAATGGCAAAACTTTGCAGTGATATGAAAGTGCAAACAACATTCAATAATAAATTGAAAGGCAGAAGAAAAAAATGGAAAAAACCAAACACAAAAGACAATAAACTAAGGAGTAACACATGGAAAAGAAGGGCAGGAGAAAGGGGAAGGGAAGGGGGGGCTAGAGGGAGGCTGTCAGAGACCAGAGATCCGCAGTAGGTATCCCAGGGGGTCCATACTGATTGAAAAGCCTCTACTGTATTATATAAAGTTGCTGCAAGGTTTTCTAGACTGCGAACTTCCTTCATATGGGCAAGGAGGTCAGCACGTGATGGAGCATTAACATGTTTCCAGTGTAATGCTATAAGGGTCTTGGCTGCTGTGTATAGATAGCATTTTATTATTTTATTTTGCTTACTTATATAGTGCCATCATATTCCGAGGCACTTTACAGACATTGTCAGTCGATGTTCCATATAGGGCTCACAATCTAAATGCTGCAGCTTAGTCTCATTCATTGCTAAGTCCAGAAACCTTGCAGAGGTTCTGGAAAATGAGGAATTAATGTAAAAGTTTTGCTTAATGTGAGTAATAAGTCACTGACTAAATAAGTCAGTAGTTTAAATTTGTCCTGACAAATAGGAATTTGAAATATGGATATTTTAAATGAATGAATCTAAAGTGCCGATGAAGACAGGTAATACATAAAGGTCTGTCTTCTCTTCCTGAAAAAAAATGAGTCCCCACACATTATATGATATGATCTTGGTATATAAAGAGTAAAGAGCATAAACTGTTGTAGACTCGTTGGTATTGGTCCTATACAGGAGAATAGGGTATGTCACGTTGGCTAAACAGGTAAAAACAAGGTATGTAATATAACACTGGTAGGCTAGTGAACAGCAACCACGTTGGTAAACAACATCAGAAATAAATGTAAACCCTTCATCTTTATAACTAAACATGAAATGTCAAAACTTTTCTCAATGTGAATGTGAATGTGAATATATAAACTGATAGAATTCAATACCAAGAAACTTTACATATTGTTTTTTGAAATCTGTGTTGTCATTGCTAGTAAGGGACAGATGGTAATAAGAAATCTGCTATCTGGTTGTATCTTACTGTAGGGCACAATAATACAACTGAACACAACAAACACCCACAGAATGAAAGGCCCTAAGAATTTAAGTGTTCCATTAAAGTGGTCGTCCAGGAATTACAGTTCTGGGCCAGGAGGCCTTCTGGGACATGGGTCTTTCATTCTGTGGGTGTTTGTTGTGTTCGGTTGTATTATTGTGCCCTACAGTAAGATACAACCAGATAGCAGATTTATTATTACCATGTGTCGCTTACTAGTAATGACAACATAGATTAAAAAAAAAATAAGTTTTAGGTTTCTGGTTTGTTTTTATGATTTCATTCTCTTAAAGAAACAGATTTTGTATTGCTAATATTAACATTGTTTAACAGATGTCATTTGTTTATCAAGGTGTGGCTCTAGGGTCAGGAACATGTGTGCTTTCATCCATGAAACATATTGGAGATCAATATCTGACTCACCACCACCAAAGACCACTCCCAGGCTAAATGACCACCCTTGTAAGTCTATACTATAAAGAGTGCTAGAAAGCAAACAAAACATGCCATAACTTTTGTATAGAAACATTAGATGCTATAGCACCTTTATCAAGGAGAAATTCATAATGGCTTTCTTTTCAGGGTGCATCTTTACCATCATGGGATTTTTGCTTGTTATAGCAGGGAACACAGAGGGTGAGTTGCTTTTTTATGACTCTAGTTTCTTTCTATAAAGTATGCTCATAGACAAGTACCTGTAACGTTACATTCAGATGACCGAGGTGCAAAATGGCTGTGAAAAACATACATTTTTCACAACTGTCTTGCACCCGAGGGGTGGCCGTTTTTCACAGATCCCTCAGACATACATACAGTATATGGATGGATCTGTGATAACAGGCAAAAATAGGACATGTCCTATATTTTGACAGTCCTTAACGGTCATGTGAATAACCCGCATTTCATGACATTGAATTTAATGCTTCTTTGTGATGTCTGTTACAAAAACGGACGTCACACTCACTGTCGTGTGAATGTAGCCTAAGGCCACTTTCACACAGCAGTACTTTTCTCAGTATTATGTAGCAGCATTTGTTAGCTGAAATCAGGTCTGAAATCTAAAGATAGAAACGTATAATGGAAACATTTACATCCTTTCTATGTTTTGGATCCACTGTTAGTTTTATCTTACAATAAGTATGTAAAAAGCAGACCAGAATACCAGAATACAGAAATGTAAATGAGGCCTTAAAGGAACTTGTCACCAGGATTTTTTTTCCCTATTGGATGATGATGCACATTGCGGAAACTCAGCGGTAAAAAACACAGCATTTTACAGTCCCAGCGAAGTGGATGAGATTTCAATTTATCTCATCCAAACACTGTGGAAAAAATTCTGTAGAAAAGGCAGTATGTTAATTTTACCCCTGGAAACTCTGCATTTTCCCCATAGACTTGTATAGGAGGAAGCAAAAAATGAAAAACCAGTGGAAATGCAAGCGTTTTTGCTGCACTTTTTTTTTTTTTTTTTTTTATTTAAGCTATGTGTTTTGCTATGTGTAGCCTTAGCCATAAACTGTTGCCACCAACAATGGAAGTGTAAAACCCTTTCTACATCTATGACTGTGGCAAGGGTACAGCTGCATAGCTATACTCATTGACAAAAAAAAATAACACACCAAGATGGAGTTGTTGGAATCGAATAAAACTTTATAAGTGTGAATGTAATAATGATATATGTAAGTGATTAAAAGTATTTAGAGTAAAAAAGTGATTAGAGTAAAAGGATACGTTTATTGAGGAAAACTTTACAATTGAAAGGCTCTAGAACCCTGTTGGGCCATCTCTAACCTTGATGCATGATGAGATATAGTTGGGCATGGAGGCATACAGGTTCTGTAAAGTATCCTGTGGCACATTTGCGCACAGATGTTGCAGCTACATCTGTAGATTTTGCATACTCATAGACTGCTAAGACTGGAATCACAGGTATTGTTGAAAAATCTGGCAACCAGGCAGGCCAAGGAAGTTTTGCAACATTCCTTGAAACATTTCTAGAAAACCATTGCTATGTGTGGGTGAGCATTTCCCTGATGAAAAATTCCAATAGAAAACCCTGCCATGAGAGATAACATATGTAACCACAGAATGTCCTGCACATATCAATGAGCTGTTAGTGTCCCTCATATCACAAGAGGTGACTGACTGTCATATGCAATTGCTCCCCAGATCATCACACCAGCAGCTGGGGGTAGTGTAGTTTGTCGCTTCCCAAGCCCAACTTTCAGCAAACAGACCCCAAACAGAACCTGGATTAGTTGCTAAAACGATACGATTCCAGTCCATAGCGGCCTAAGTTTCTTATTCACAAAACCACTGCAAACGAAGCGACAGTGGCAGGCTGTCAGTGGCAGGATATGTAATGAGCAATGTGACACTAAATTTCCTTCAGCTAAGCACCTGAAAATGGTGCAGGCATAGACAGGGGTGTGACACCTGTGTGCGGGTGGTGACAAAAACTGTGGGAGCTGCTTGCTGGCGGATCAAATGATTCTCTCTACTGGTGGTATGTTTAGGCCATCCAGAGCCTGTTTGCCATGTGTGTGTGTCCTCATGTAACCACTGCTCACAATGCCTGAGGACAACCTAAATGGAGCGCAATTAGTCAAAACAATCATTCTGCTTCTCTCAGTCCAATGATGTGTCCCTTTGCAAATGAACTCCCACCAAGAGGTACACTACCCAAAAGAAGCCTTAGAGAGCCTTTTTATAGGACATCAGGGGAAAAACCTTGTGCCCTCTTATGATAATACCCAGTGTCTAATCAGACCATATCTGTAATCATTTACGTATCTGCTTGAGACACTTCTGTCTGGGTGTGTAAAATGTTTTTGTCAATGAGTGTATTAAAACATAAAATCTCTATAGAAAAACTCAAATGCTACCATTAACTACATATGAAATGTATTCTTTCTTTTAAAGCTGCTTCTGTCCGCACTTCATGCCCCCCTGGTTGGTTCTTCTACAGATCACACTGCTATACTGTTAGCAAGAACCCAGCGAAATGGGCTGATGCAGAGGTATATACAATATTGTATGTTGCAAATTGCTACTTATGCCATTAATGTGCATTTGGTATAATATGAAAAGTTCAGTGTAAGAGAATATGATGCATGATATGTAAACACATGTAAATTGTATTTAAATTTAATTTATGAGATTATTAAAGGGACCACAAGAACCCAGTACATCAACCCAGCCCTGCATATGGATAGGTTAGGGTCACCTGAATCAAAGGGTGTTTTTTTCCTTGTGAATCAGTACTTCCTTTGACTAGATATTGCAGTTATGGAGCAACAAGGATGTTATCATGAACCTCTTTTGGAGCAACAGCAATGCACTCATTAGCTAATTCAGGGCCGCTTTAACCATAGGGCAAACGGTGCACTTGCACCGGGCCCTATGGTTGTGGGGCAGTGGTGAACCTAGCCTCTTTGCTGCCTGAGGCGGACTATAGAAAGACGCCCCCCCCCCCCCCCAAAAAAAAAAATTGAGTTTCTATGCTATTAGCTTCACACGCTGCTATCACCGCACAATATACACAATACACAAAGTTATAAAACAGTTTTTAAGAATTCTTCTTCCTGTATTACTTCAGTATCAGATCAACAACACGGCTTTAACAATGAAAAAAACTTCACACATCTTCTGCTTGGTGGATGGACGAACTCGCATGGCCCCCATTCTCTATAATAGGAGCCCCGCAGATAGCTGAGTACTGGACTTCGGGTATCTCCAGCACTCCCATTGAATTGAATGAGAGTCACGCGGGTTTGTCCATCCACCAAACGACACACCTATATTCAGCCTGGCTGCGGTCAGGCTGAATTCCCCACCCAGTGGGGGGGGGGGGGCAATTCTCAGGCTCAGAGGGGGACTCAGCAGACAGATCCACATCAATCAGGTATTTATCCTCTATCATTTAGGTGAATACAGTGCAGTAACATTTTGTGACTTACAGGTGACATCTTTGACTAAACTTTCACATTTCCCTTCTCTTCCCTTTGGGCCGCCATGACCACTTCCAGCTGTGGCTTGTCTCTGTAAAGTTTGCAACACAGACATCTTTGGCTTCTTACTTTTCCAGGCATCTGACCCACTTTGTCCTCAGCTACACAAAGCCCCCATCCTGATACTACACGAATTATAAAATATATGATATAACCCTCCATAATGAATAATACTCCCAAGTGCATCTTTATATTAATAATATCCGTGTGTACCCTGTATAAATAGTGCCCTTTATCAATGCACTTAAACAGGCGCCATAGCCCTTCAAACTGCTGATCCAGGGGAGATGAAAAGTCCCTTTATTAAAGCCAAAGTGCCACCTTAAAAAAAGGGGTTGTCCAGGTTAACCACTTTTTTAATATGAGGCTATGGAAGGTTCTCTGGTGTCTTCCAGCACGTTCCAGTCCTGCTGCTCTGGTGTTTTCTTCCCCACAGCACTGTGACATCCCATGTCAGCGACCTCAGCAGTCATGTGTGGTGGGGACTTGTGCCAGAAGAAAACACCAGAGCAGCAGAACCAGACCGCGGTGGGAGACATCAGAGCACAAGGGACAGGTGAGTAGGGTTTTTTTTTTTTAATCACTTTCCCCGGTGTGATGAACCGACCCTCAGTTTTATATCTTTCTTGGAAGTGTGTTTTACTTGCTTAGGTCAGTCCTTCCCCCACTTGAAATGCGGTGCTTTAGTTGAGTCCACATTGCTGGACGATACGCTTCACTGGTTTTATGTGTGTTCATTGGAGATGGCTTGCTATAGCCAGGCACTTTTATTATCCCTGGCCAGATGGGATGGGGGATAGCAAGCCTTAACTTCACCCTTCTCTCCGAGGGTTCTGCAAAGGTGGGAGAAGGGGGGCTGCCTGGGTGCAAGGGGTGGGTGAAGCACTAGCCATATGCTGTGGGCAGACCTGGATTCTGGGGTCATTCAGCAAAGAGGCAGTAAGGAGCTCTGATCTGGGAGAAGATGAGAGGGCCTGCCCTACTGAGGAATGCTTTGAGGGCCTAGTTCTGGACAGCATGTAGAAGGATTGTTTTATGCAACTTGCTTAAGCTTGCGCCCTAGGCCCAAAACTCTGCTGTGGCCTGGAGAAACGGACTACGAGTCTATTGTGTTGAGCATGGAAGAGAGACAGCTAGGACAAAGCTGTGTGCTCAGGTATTTTTTTCTAATCTTTATTTCCTTTTATTTTGGTGTATTGTATCATTGCCCTTTTGCTTGTATGTTTATGCTTGATCATATTAATATTGTATATTTCTGTATATGCTATTAATCCATACCGACCCACTTGGGTTATTAAATATATAAAATTTATATCGCTCGTTTCGTTTTTTATCCTATGACCCGGTCTACTCACGGTGTGTGAGTGGGAGGTTAAGAAAGAAGTTTGATCGCAGGTGTGCCAGGCGGCTGGGCGAGGCGATATTCATCGCACCCGGTCTCATATTAATAAAGTAGTTATCCTGGACAAGCACTTTAATTAATTGCCCCCTTTTATTATGCCCCTGATTCCCCATGACATAAATACTGCTCCCCTAATGACCCTTTATATAAATATAATGTGAGGGTGTGAACCTAGAGGGCACTGGAGAGCAACCCAAAATTGGGTTGAAAAGGTCCTCGACCACGCCCATACCTGGGGGCTTCACTCCAGAAGGAGTGCATGCAGCAGGAGAGTACTGCTGGTGACCTGCAGGGAGCAGGTGCATTGTGGAACCAGCTGGAGATGGACAGGTGGTCTATCCCAAGAGGACTGGATTCTAGAAGGGACAGGTTAAGCTCAGTGTGAGCCAGACCACTAAGAAGAAACCTCAGTAAAGCTTGCCCTCTCAGTCAGGGTTCAAATAGTGAAGTATTTCCCTGTATGTGGGCTAGAATGTTTTGTTATTTTTGTTCATGTTATCACTTACAAGCTGAATAAAGCCATTTCTTTTGGATTGCCGTTACCTGATATGCTGTTTATTTGGCACCCAGAGCCAGAAACACGTCTGTAAAAGTGCTACCTTTGATGCTAAACTACCCCCAATTGTCACAAAATATATATATATCTATATATATAGATATATATAGATATATATATATATATATATATATATATATATATATATATACAGTATATATATATACACTACCGTTCAAAAGTTTAGGGTCACTTAGAAATTTCATTATTTTTGAAAGAAAAGCACAGTTTTTTTCAATGAAGATAACATTAAATGAATACACTCTATACAGTACATTGTTAATGTGGTAAATGACTATTCTAGCTGCAAACGTCTGGTTTTTAATGCAATATCTACATAGGTGTATAGAGGCCCATTTCCAGCAACCATCACTCTAGTGTTCTAATGGTAGCTGTGTTCTGTGTTTGCTAACTGTGTAAGAAGGCTAATGGATGTTTAGAAAACCCTTGTGCAAGTATGTTAGCACAGCTGAAAACAGTTTTGCTGGTTAGAAAAGCTATAAAACAGACCTTCCTTTGAGTTAGTTGAGAATCTGGAGCATTACATTTGTTGGTTCGATTAAACTCTCGAAATGGCCAGAAAAAGAGAACTTTCATGTGAAACTCGACAGTCTATTCTTGTTCTTAGAAATGAAGGTTATTCCATGCGAGAAATTGCCAAGAAACTGAAGATTTCCTACAACGGTGTGTACAACTCCCTTCAGAGGACAACACAAACAGGCTCTAACCAGAGTAGAAAGAGAAGTGGGAGGCCCCAGTGCACAACTGAGCAACAAGACAAGTACATTAGAGTCTCTAGTTTCTAGAAATCAACGCCTCACAGGTCCTCAACTGGCAGCTTCATTAAATAGTACCCGCAAAACGCCAGTGTCAACGTCTACAGTGAAGAGGCGACTCAGGGATGCTGGCCTTCAGGGCAGAGTGGCCAAGAAAAAGCCATATCTGAGACTGGCTAATAAAAGGAAAAATTAATATGGGCAATAGAACACAGACATTGGACAGAGGAAGATTGGAAAAAAGTGTTATGGACAGACGAATCGAAGTTTGAGGTGTTTGGATCACACAGAAGAACATTTGTGAGACGCAGAACAACTGAAAAGATGCTGGAAGAGTGCCTGATGCCATCTGTCAAGCATGGTGGAGGTAATGTGATGGTCTGGGGTTGCTTTGGTGCTGGTAAAGTGAGAAATTTGTACAAGGTAAAAGGGATTTTGAATAAGGAAGGCTATCACTCCATTTTGCAACATCATGCCATACTCTGTGGACAGCGCTTGATTGGAGCCAATTTCATCCTACAACAGGACAAAGACCCAAAGCACACCTCCAAATTATGCAAGAGCTATTTAGGGAAAAAGCAGGCAGCTGGTATTCTATCTGTAATGGAGTGGCCAGCGCAGTCACCAGATCTCAACCCCATTGAGCTTTTCAGACCCCAGAGTATAATGATTGGAGATTCGGCGAGGTGACAAACATAAAAACCACTGTTACTTACCTATCCTCTGGTTTACGGTGAACTCCCTGCTCTCTTCAATGTCGTACAAGCCTGGCTCACGTGAAGGCCGAAGCCTGCTGGGAGTAACATCGGATTGCAGGAGAGATGAGTAACATTGGTTTTTATGTTCCCTCACCTTCCTTGTGTCTCCGATTATTATACTTCGGGGTCTGAAAAGCAGAAGGGGAAGCGGGGGTGGCCATGAGCAGCATCGGGGATAGGTAAGTAAGTAGGCCGTTACCTGCTGGGATTACTTCAGCAGGTAACGGCCTATTAAAATTTTTTTTTAAAAAGTTATCACCTACCTGCGATCCCTTAATGGAGCCGCCGCCTTCTCTTCTTCACCTGCGCATAGGACTTCTGTGTCTCAGTGCAGAAGGCATGATGACATCATAGCATCGCCGCCTGCACCGAGATACAGACTTCTCCTAAGCCAACCCAGGACAGGCCCCGTGCAGCTTTGTTTTCAGCTTTGTCTTGGGCTGGTTTAGGTTAAAAAAAAAATAGTAAAAATGCCTCCCCAACAAGCAGTGAGAACAATGCCACCTGAGGTGGCCGCCGCACCTCGCCTCATTAGAGGTGTGCCTCTGTGCGGGGGCCCCTGGACCCGGGCACAATACTTTCTGCCTGGGAGATCTTCACTCACAACTGTATCGGCATGCTATGCTGTGCACGCCAATACAGTTGAAGCCTATGACAGAGCAGGGAGCTGGAAAGTCCTTGCCCTGCCATAGAAGACTTACAGTAATGAATACGTAGGACTGTGCGGCGGGAGGTATGTCCCGGGATCAACTCATCTGTGCCCGGAGGACTCAGATGAGTTGAATACAATAGTGAATGAAGCAGGAGCCCGAAGACTTCGTGACTGAGACTGCAGATGGAGCGGCAGGGGAGCGAGGAGAGGTGAGTATCAGTGTTTTTTATGTTAAGCTTTGGGGGCAAATTGAGGGGGGACATCAATCTGGAGGCAGATGAAGGGGGGACATTAAACTTGGGGCAAATGAAGGAAGCACATTAAACTAGTGGCAGATGAAGGGGGGACATTAAACCTGGGGAAGATGAAGGGGGGACATGAAACTAGGAGCAGATGTAGGGGGAACATTAAACTGGTGGCAGAGATGGATGGGGAACATTAAACTGGGGGCAGATGAAGGGGGGACATTAAACTGGGGGGGAGATTAAGAGGGACATTAAACTGGAGGAGCAGATGGAGGGTGACATTAAACTGGGGACAGCTGGAGGGGAACATCAAACAATGGGGGTCACTGGACAGAGACATTAAGCTGGGGGCAACTGGAAAGGGACATTAAACTGGGGGCAACTGGAGGAGGACATTAAACCATGGGAGTAGCTGGAGGGGGATATGTCCACCTCTAGTTGCCCCCAGTTTAAGGTCACCCTCCAGCTACCCCTACGGTTTAATGTCCCTCTCCAGCTGCCCCTAGTTTCCCCCAGTTTAATGTCTCACTCTAGCTGCCATTAATTTATTGTCCCCCTCCTACTACCCCCACTGTTTAATGTCACCCTCCAGCTGCCCCATAGTTTAATGTCCCCTCCAGCTGCCCCAGTTTAATATCCCCCTCTAGTTTCCACCAGTTTAAACTGGGGCACGAGGAGAGGGACTTAATACTGTGGGCATATAAAGTTAGGGTAACTGTAGGAGCATTATACTGTGTGGGGCACATGGAAAAATGGATGAGAATGGGTGGAGTCAATGTAGAAGTGGGTGGAACTAAAATTGTCGCAGCGCACGTAGCCACGCATTCTGTCCCTCTTTCTGTCCTTTGAAAGTTGAGAGGTATGTGGGTACTTACTTGTGAACTTGGACACATTATTTGTAAGAGGTATTATCTACTGTATAGTGGGGGAGCTATTATTTTTAAGGAGGGTTATTATAAGGGAGGAACTATTATTTATAAGGGGGGGAATATTATTATAATGGGGAAATATTATAAATAATAGCCCCCTTAAAAATAATTTTCCCCTTATAAACAATAGTTCCCCCTTAACAAAGCCCTCCTTAAAAATAAGTTTCCACCTCATAATAGTTCTCCCTTATAAATAACAATTCCCCTCCTTATAAATAATAATTCCCTTCTTTATAAATAAAGGGGAACTATTATTTATAACGGGGGGGGGGCTATTAGTTATAAATGGAGACTGTAATTTAAAACGGGGAACTATAAGGTAGTACTATTATTTATAAAGGGGGCGATATTATTGATAATGGGGACTATTATTTATAAGAGGGAACTATTTAGAACCGTGATGGTGAACCTATGGCACGCGTGCCAGAGAGGGCACGCAGAGCCCTCTGAGTTGGCTCGTGCGCCGTCGCCATGATCGCTCACTAACCGGGAATCCGGTCTAGGATTCCTCGTTGATGAGCGATCGCTGCTTCTTTCAGCTGTATGTGAAAATGTACATACAGCTGAAATCTGTCACTGTAGGCCGCGGTCCGCGGAGCCGCGGCCTACACTGACTGCAGAGTGTGACCTCTGCCCCGAAGCAGGCACGATGACGTCATTCATCAGCGCCTGTGAACAGAAGAAGGAGGAGGACGCTCTTCGTGGGACTGGGTGAGTAACATAAACTACAGTGGGGGTCTACTGCGAAGCATCTAATACTGTATGGGGGACACTGAAGCATCTAATACTGTGTGTGTGGGGGGGGGGACACTGAAGCATCTAATACTGTATGGGGGGGACACTGAAGCATCTAATACTGTGTGGTGGACACTGAAGCATCTAATACTGTGTGGGGGACACTGAAGCATCTAATACTGTATGGGGGACACTGAAGCATCTACTACTGTATGGGGGGACACTGAAGCATCTAATACTGCATGGGGGACACTGAAACATCTAATACTGTGTGTGGGGGGGACACTGAAGCATCTAATACTGCATGGGGGACACTGAAACATCTAATACTGTGTGTGGGGGGGGCACTGAAGCATCTAATACTGTGTGTGGAGGGGGGGACACTGAAGCATCTAATACTGTGTGGGGGACACTGAAGCATCTAATACTGTGTGGGGGACACTGAAGCATCTAATACTGCGTGGGGGACACTGAAGCATCTACTACTGTGTGGGGGACACTGAAGCATCTAATACTGTGTGGGGGACACTGAAGCATCTAATACTGTATGGGGGGACACTGAAGCATCTAATACTGTGTGGGGGACACTGAAGCATCTAATACTGCGTGGGGGACACTGAAGCATCTAATACTGCGTGGGGGACACTGAAGCATCTAATACTGCGTGGGGGACACTAAAGCATCTAATACTGCGTGGGGGACACTGAAGCATCTAATACTGTGTGTGGGGGACACTGAAGCATCTAATACTGTATGGGGGACACTGAAGCATCTAATACTGTATGGGGGACACTGTGAAGCATCTACTACTGTGTGGGGGATACTGAAGCATCTAATACTGTATGGGGGACACTGAAGCATCTAATACTGTATGGGGGACACTGAAGCATCTAATACTGTGTGGGGGACACTGAAGCATCTAATACTGCGTGGGGGACACTGAAGCATCTACTACTGTGTGGGGGACACTGAAGCATCTACTACTGTGTGGGGGACACTGAAGCATCTAATACTGTATGGGGGACACTGAAGCATCTAATACTGTATGGGGGGACACTGAAGCATCTAATACTGTGTGGGGGACACTGAATCATCTAATACTGTGTGGGGGACACTGAATCATCTAATACTGCGTGGGGGACACTGAAGCATCTAATACTGTGTGGGGGACACTGAAGCATCTAATACTGCGTGGGGGACACTGAAGCATCTACTACTGTGTGGGGGACACTGAAGCATCTAATACTGTGTGGGGGACACTGAAGCATCTAATACTGTATGGGGGGACACTGAAGCATCTAATACTGTGTGGGGGACACTGAAGCATCTAATACTGCGTGGGGGACACTGAAGCATCTAATACTGCGTGGGGGACACTGAAGCATCTAATACTGCGTGGGGGACACTGAAGCATCTAATACTGCGTGGGGGACACTGAAGCATCTAATACTGCGTGGGGGACACTGAAGCATCTAATACTGTGTGTGGGGGACACTGAAGCATCTAATACTGTATGGGGGGACACTGAAGCATCTAATACTGTGTGGGGGACACTGAAGCATCTAATACTGTATGGGGGACACTGAAGCATCTAATACTGTATGGGGGACACTGAAGCATCTACTACTGTGTGGGGGACACTGAAGCATCTAATACTGTATGGGGGACACTGAAGAATCTAATACTGTATGGGGGACACTGAAGCATCTAATACTGTGTGTGGGGGACACTGAAGCATCTAATACTGTATGGGGGACACTGTGAAGCATCTACTACTGTGTGGGGGATACTGAAGCATCTAATACTGTATGGGGGACACTGAAGCATCTAATACTGTATGGGGGGACACTGAAGCATCTAATACTGTTTGGGGGACACTGAAGCATCTAATACTGTATGGGGGGACACTGAAGCATCTACTACTGTGTGGGGGATACTGAAGCATCTAATACTGTATGGGGGACACTGAAGCATCTAATACTGTATGGGGGACACTGAAGCATCTACTACTGTGTGGGGGACACTGAAGCATCTAATACTGTATGGGGGACACCGTGAAGCATATATTACTGTGTGGGGCCCCACTGTGAAGCATATACTACTGTATGGGGGGGGGGGGGCTTATTGTGAAGCATATAATGTGGGTGGGGGCCCAAAGTGGAGCATATAATACTGTGCGGGGGCCTCTGTGGAGCATATAATACTGAGTGGGGGCTACTCTGAAGCATATAATACTGTGTGGGGGCCATTCTGGAGCATATAGTATTGTCTGGAGGCCACTTCAGAGCACATTGTACTGTCTGGGGCCCTTCACTATTTATATCACACGGTATCTGTTTTATAGCAGACATGTGATATTATTACAGGCTGTAATAACATTGCACGGTCACTATAAAATAGATTCTGGTTAATTTAACGTTAAATTGCCGTTTTGGCACTTTGCGATAATTTAGTGGGTTTTGGGTTGCAGTTTGGGCACTTGGTCTCTAAAAGGTTCGCCATCACTGATTTAGAAGGTAGAACTATTAGTAATAAGGGGGACTATTATTTATAAGGAGGGACAATTACTGGTAAGGGGCACTATTTATAAGCAGGGACCCTTATTTATAAGCAAGGAATCTTAGCCCCCCCTTTTAAATAATAGTCCCTCCCTGCTTATAAATAACAATCCCTGCTTATAAATATTATTGATAAGGGGGGCAGTTACCTGTGAACAGGAACTATTATTTATAAGGGGGGGCTATTATTTATAAGTGCAGGGGCATGACCACATATATTGTATGGGGCAAGTAAGAAGGAATTATACTATGTGGGTGCCATTTTAATTTGGGTGGGTCAGGTATGTTTAAGTGGTGGTGATGGGGAGAGCCCACTTATGAAACCTTTGTACTGGGCCCACCAATGGGTTAAAACGGCCCTGAGCTAATTTGCATAATGACAAAAGAAAAAATGAGGCATATATTGTAACTTCTATTTGAGAACGCCCATTCATACAGTGATGAGAAAAACATAGCTTCAAGCTGGGTAGCCGAACATCTGGACTGAGGTTTGTAAAAAAGTAGATTTAGAGTCTAATCTAGGGTTTGGATATGGGGAAGGGTCTCATCTGGAGTCTGTAAATAGGGAGGATTCTGCATAAAGAGCTGGAGTGGGGACCATAGGATATTCTTATTTAGGAGGACTGATGTGTGGGATATATTTTGGGGTGTGCTGAAAGGAATCATATGTACCATATGTGATTCAAATGCAACGATGTGGTGCAGCTCCAAATATTCTTTTTAAATAAAATTTAACCTTTAGTCATAATCCTTAAAATAACACATGGTGTCAGCACAAAATGAAATCTGTTTACGCATGTCGGGGTTTCGCTCTTACCCCTTACTCATAGTATGAAGTCATTATGAACGCCATGAGATATTTAACCAAAAACCGTCCATCAATCATTTCCAACACATGATTTGATTGACCAAATGAGAGAAGGTTTTTGGTCTTTTATTTCTCCTTTCATTTGATAAATCAAATCATGTGTTGGAAATGATTGATGGATGGTTTTTAGTTAAATATCTCACGGCATTCATGGTGAGTTTTGCAGAAATCTGACAATTCTATTATTGTGTCTGAATGTATTAGTAGATGTAAAGGAAATCATTTTAATAAGAAGTTCTGTTCTTTTGTTTTACGTAATTGAATTCATATTGTTAACTCACATCTACCTTTTATAAGATCAACACAACAAAATAATATTTCACTGACAATAACCTTTCCTTATTTATTAGTATGACTGTGGAAGTTACGGACATGGAGCCCATTTAGCCTCCATCATGGATGACTCTGAGGCAGCAATCATTGCCAGCCATGTGTCTGCTAACCAGGACTCAGAAGGAGTATGGATAGGACTGCATGATCCTGACAAGGTTTGTAACATCACCTCCTATAAAGTGTGTAGGGAACTGCCATTTCTACTAGTATATAATGTATCTGGCTTCTTTGCCCCTGCAGTTTGGCTTCAGAGACCCCAGGCATTTAGTGCAAGTTTTGTTTTGTAAATACAGTGAGTCAGACACATGTGAGGCAGAGCTGCTGGGGGGAGAGATGTGAGCAGAGCTGCTGAGACAGACATGTTATGTCTGGGGGGAGTCTAAGAGCCACTTGTTCCTCTTTACTTCACAGTATATAGTTAGGTATGTGTTACCCCCTATATACTCACAGGACCTAGCTAGTAACCGTAGTTAGGGATCCATATATATATATATATAGTTCAGGGCAGTGATAGGTTAGGCTTCCGAAGGCCAACTAGCTAGTTAGAGGCCCGGTGGCACTAGTAGTTTAGCTGGCAGGTTAAGGACTCAGTGTTAGGGTAGTCAGGCCTGCATCTACTGCCGTCACCGTCGCCCTGTTTGCTGCCTGTGAAGAATCTCACCATCATCATCATCATCTCCTGATCGGCTGTCTGTCATCTCCTGGAAGAATCCGAGGATCCACAGTCATCCACAGGGGCCCCTGCATCTCTTCTGTTGCCTGGAGGTATTGTGCACTGGACTCTTGCTATATATCTATATATATACCCGGGTATATAACCTAAGACGGTTGAGGACTTGCTGGTTGTTGTAGTATTGCTGTGTTCTGAGTATATTTTATGTATGTATTATTACCCTGTTGATTCTTATAAAGCTACTGTTATAACCTTATGTGGTATCTGTATGTATTCTTCAGACTGTGAGATTAGTACAGTGATCCTTGTTAAGGCTACTAACTGTATTTCATGGGTAAGTCCCAGGAAGAGATCCTCCCTGTAATACAGAGGCTCTATCCTGGGTGGAGGCACTGATATATTTCATATATGTTCCCACTCTTCCCTTCAGCGAAGGCTTCAGGTCCCATTATACACACAGGTCAGCGCCAGAGTCTGTTGCGGGAGGGATAATACTCATACCCCCCCCAAATAGGGCTACATTTGGAGGCACTGCTGAGATTTAGAAGTGGGAATAGTCATTGATATGGAGAAGCGATATAGCTCAGAGGGGAACCTCCCACTAGCTACTACATGGGATTACCGACCTCCTGTTCCTCCCCTGGTTCAGGTAAAGGAAGAACCCCGCTCAGCCAGTTACCCCCCCAGTATGGCCGTCGCTAGCAGTTCCTCTAGTGACAGTGCTATTAGCACTTTAGCCAGGCTGACTGAAATGTTAGCTCAGGGCCTGCAGGCCACTCACTACAAGAAACTAAAAGTATTCTCTGGAAATGTCCCAGTACCACAAGGGGAGGAAAACTTTGAGATATGGAAAGAACATACTCTCCAATGCCTGAAGGAATGGTCTTGCTCTGAAGAAGGCAAGCGGCAGCGTATCAGTGAAAGTTTGCGGTCTCCTGCTGCAGAATTGATCCGCTTGTACAGAGACTCTCATGAAGGAGTGAGTGCATTGGACTATATACAAGTACTGTCTGATCACTTTGAGCCATACTATGACCTTGCCCAGATGGTTACTGATTACCGAATGGTTCGTCAAAAAGAAGGGGAAAATGTCTCTACTTTTATTAACCGTTTACAGCTACTTCTTTCACGTCTGGTGTACCACGCAGCTATATCTACTTCAGAGGTAGACGCTATGAGAACCAGTCAGTTGGTGAGAGGGTTACAACCTCATCATCCTCTTGCTCAAGTACTCAAGGTCTTACTATCTGATAGAGTCCTTCCATTTCCTGACTTAATGAAGTTAGTGAAGAAACAAGAAGCTGACATTAGTTTTAGTACCCCTAAGAAAGCGAAAAGCATCTCTAAAGAAGATGTTGTTCCTAATTCAAACAAGGACAAACCAGCGGAGCGGTCAGAACTTAGACAGTCCGCCACTCCACCCACTGCCATTCAACGGAGGAAGGATGCTAGAACCTGTTATAAATGTGGTCAGACGGGCCATACTGCCAGACAGTGTACGGAGGACAGTGAGGGATTGAGACACAGTGCTGTCTTCTCTATTCAGAATCAAAGACACCGAAGGAAGGCCGGCCGAGTAAAGACCAGAGGCGCTATCGCGGGCTCCAGGTCCGTTGTCAAAGTCACTGTCAATGGTCATGCCGCTCCTGCCCTGTTTGATACAGGATCTCAAGTGACCCTGATTTATCGCTCGTTCTACCAAAAGTATCTGAGGGATATACCTCTTCAGTCTACAGGACAAATGAAATTGTGGGGGCTTAATTCAGGATCATATCCTGTAGATGGCAGCCTACAAGTAGTTATAGCTGTCCCTGAATTAGAAGATCAGAGTGTCGCTCCCATGAAGATTACGGCTCTTGTCTGTCCTGATACAGGGGATTCTTGTGCAGCTCCTGTGATACTTGGCACTAATTGTCCCGCAGTGCATTATGCTTTTCAGAAGTTTCTTGGAAGAGATTGGAACCCTGCAGCTCAGCCGGTGAATATATCTTCTGATCTTAGAGAACTCTGTGATGCCCTGTCTACTGGCTTTCGACATGGAATGGTATATCATATCGGTGAGAGAACCGTGGAAGTTCCTGCCGGCGGGGAGAGAGTTCTGAGAGTAGCCTCCAGCATTGCTCCCGATTTGCTTGAAGGGGGGAGTTATGTCCTTATGGAAACCCCTGAAGAAATGATTAACCAGAATGGCTGGATGGTGATCCCAGAGAGAAAGGACTGGAGAAATAAAGTGGAGTTATCTACCTGTGTGACAGTGAGGAACTGTTCACCGCATCCGATTGTAATTGGACCATACCAGAATGTGGCCCACTGCTACCCTGTGCTTGGAGTAAATCCATACGCTGAAGTGTGCAGGATTCAAATCCGAGATGCAATCCCTAATCTCAATCTTGACTTGAGTGATCCACATTTACCAGAGGCCTGGAATCAGCGACTGACACAGAAGTTGTCTGAATTATCGGAAGTGTTCTCCATGGATGATATGGATGTAGGTTGTGCTAAAAGTGCTCAACACACTTTCCGATTGACCGATTCTACTCCCCTTCCGGGAGCGACCACGGAGAGTTGCTCCAAAGGATGTTGATGAGTTAAGACAGACTCTACAGCAAATGAAAGGTCAGGGGATCATTGTGGACAGTAAGAGCCCCTATGCCTCACCTATTGTGGTGGTAAGAAAAAAATCTGGAGCAATTCGCCTATGTGTGGATTACAGAACTCTGAACCGGAGAACCTTACCTGATCAGTATACACTGCCGAGAATTGAAGAAGCTCTGGAAGCTCTGAATGGAAACTGTTGGTTCACAGTGCTGGACCTAAGATCGGGATACTATCAAGTCCCAATGGCACCTGAGGATCAGGAAAAGACAGCCTTCATATGCCCCTTGGGTTTCTTTCAGTTCACTCGTATGCCGCAAGGTACAAAAGGTGCGCCAGCAACGTTCCAAAGGTTGATGGAAAGAGTGTTAGGTGATTTAGTGCCCCGGGAATGCCTTGTATATCTTGATGACATTATTGTGTTTGGAAAGACGCTGGAAGAACATGAAGAACGACTCATGAGAGTACTCCATCGCTTAAAAGAAGAGGGGCTGAAGTTGTCGGCTGACAAATGCAAATTTTGTAGATCTTCGGTCACTTATGTAGGTCATATTGTTTCTGCTGAAGGAGTTGCTACCGATCCTGGTAAGATTGAAGCTGTGGTGAATTGGCCCCGACCGCAAAATATTACGGAGTTGCAATCTTTCTTGGGGTTTTGTGGATTCTATCGACGATTTGTGGAAGGATATTCAAAAATTGCTCGAGCCCTCCTCGACCTGTTGAAGAGTGATGCAGGAGATCCGGGAAAGAAGAAAGGGTCTTCCAAAAGCCTTTTTGGCGATAGGTGGACTGCGGATTGTGAAGAAGCATTTAAGTTGTTGAAGAAGAAATTGACAGAAGCTCCCGTTCTGGCTTATGCTGATGCACATAAGCCATATGTGCTACATGTAGATGCCAGCTTTGAAGGATTAGGTGGCGTGCTGCACCAAGAATACCCGGCCGGGTTACGGCCCATAGCTTTCATAAGTCGAAGTCTTTCTCCCAGCGAGAAAAATTATCCAGTACATAAATTGGAGTTTTTGGCGCTCAAGTGGGCCATTGTTGATAAATTACATGACTATTTATACGGAGCCACGTTTGAAGTAAGAACAGACAACAATCCACTGACATACGTTTTGTCAACCGCTAAACTCGATGCTACAGGACATCGCTGGTTGGCAGCTTTATCCAACTACCAATTCACACTCAAGTATAAATCGGGGCCTAAAAACATTGGGGCAGATGCTCTATCAAGACGGCCTGGATTACCTAGTCCGGAAGTAGTGGATGAATGGGAAGAAGTGCCAAGTCCTGGAGTAGGAGCTTTGTGTGCCATGGCTGCTGTAGTTGAAGACCGAGTAGCCTTTTCTGAAACTCGGCTTATTGACTCTATTGGGGGAGGTCCCGAAGCTGTACCAGACATGTTTGCCTACCCTGCCGCTTTAGGATCCTTTGAGAGTTGTTCTATATCTTCAAAGCGAATGATCTGGAGTCAAAAGACTGATCCT
Organism: Leptodactylus fallax; assembly: GCA_947044405.1. Taxonomy (NCBI): domain Eukaryota; kingdom Metazoa; phylum Chordata; class Amphibia; order Anura; family Leptodactylidae; genus Leptodactylus; species Leptodactylus fallax. Next base: position 823,947 of record CAMRHE010000602.1, read on the forward strand.
TTAATTGGACCTCTTTATCAAGCAGTGAGTTCTCAAGACAGAGAAATGTTAAAGACATCCCTACCCTCTGAATGCAGTCAACTTCTACGAGATTGGGAGAAGTTTGAAATAGACAATGGCCTACTTTATCGTGTGGTGCTGTATCATGATCACCCTGGAAGGCGCCAACTAGTTATTCCAAGCTGCTTTCAGAAGATGATTTTCCGAAGTCTGCATGATTATCATGGTCATTTGGGACCTGAGAAGACTTATGGCCTAATACAAGACCGATTCTACTGGCCCAAAATGAGAGATACCGTGACTCGTCTGTGTAGGTGCTGTCGCAGATGTTTGCAGAGGAAGACTGTCCCGGTTCGAGCGGCCTTCATGGGACACTTGAAGAGTTCGGGCCCCATGGATCTTGTCTGCATAGACTTCCTTTGTATTGACAACGACTCCAGAGGATTTGGAAATGTATTGGTGGTGACTGATCACTTCACACGATATGCTCAAGCCTTTCCGACTAAGGATCAAAAAGCAGTCACTGTTGCAAGAGTGCTTTGGGAAAAGTATTTTATCCATTATGGCTTACCACACCGGTTGCATTCTGATCAAGGCCGGGATTTTGAGAGTAACCTGATCAAAGAGTTACTTCAGTTGTTGAACATCCGCAAAAGTCGGACGACGCCTTACCATCCAGAGGGAGATGCCCTTCCTGAAAGATTTAACAGGACTTTACTTGATATGCTTGGTACCTTACGAATTGAGGATAAGCGATCCTGGAGTCGAAAAGTGGAGGCTATGGTGCATGCCTATAATAGTACAAGGCACGAGAGCACAGGATATTCACCATACTTTCTGATGTTTGGAAGAGAGCCTAGGCTACCTATTGACATCTTGTTGGGAGTCTCTACCGATGGTATCAGTCATCGAGATCATTACCGATACGTGGCACGTTTGAAAGAAACGCTTAAGAGTGCTTATCAGCTGGCTGAGGAAAATGCGGCCAAAGTGAATGAAGGAAATAAAAGGAGATTTGATCTTCGAGTAAGATACCGAGAATTGAACCCTGGGGACCATGTTCTGCTACGGAATTTGGGAGCATCTGCAAAACATAAGCTGGCTGATCGATGGCGGAGTGAACTCTTTACAGTGGTAGATCGGTTGCCTGGAATACCAGTCTACAAGATAAAAGGACGGGACGGGAGGATCAGGACTTGGCATAGAAATCATTTGTTGCCTGTACCTCAGATTGATGGTATGGATATCTCCAATGATGGCTCGGCCTGCGATTCTCCACAGTCCTTAGCCGATATTCCACCTGACCTTCCTGAAACTCCTGAGAGTGATTGGACTGTGGCTCCTGAAGTTCCTAGATCACCAGTATCTTCTCCTTCAGGGAGACCTATGAACCCTCAAACTCCAGAATTCGTACCTAGATCTGTGTCTACAGATGAGCAGGGATCTAGCTCTCCTACGCCACCAGCACCATCCCCTCCCATGGCAGACAACCCTAGTTTAGGGCCTGGACATGCTAGTTTACCTCAGAGAGAGGTACGGAGAGGAGAGAGAATTAGACACCCTCCACCTATGCTGACATATGATAGTTTGGGGGACCCCAGATTTACTACTCAGCCTCATTTATATCATGCTTGGGTGGGTGCAGTGTCCACTTTGGTCAATATGTTACCAATTTTCGCTCCTGCTGGCATGTATACCTATTAACCTGTTGTGACTCTGTAAATGCAAAAGCAACCATATTGATATTGTCATTGGTAATGTTGACTGTATACTATGACTTTGTATGTCTTTGACGTGACGTAAAGATTTCACCAGAGGGAGAGTGTAGGGAACTGCCATTTCTACTAGTATATAATGTATCTGGCTTCTTTGCCCCTGCAGTTTGGCTTCAGAGACCCCAGGCATTTAGTGCAAGTTTTGTTTTGTAAATACAGTGAGTCAGACACATGTGAGGCAGAGCTGCTGGGGGGAGAGATGTGAGCAGAGCTGCTGAGACAGACATGTTATGTCTGGGGGAGTCTAAGAGCCACTTGTTCCTCTTTACTTCACAGTATATAGTTAGGTATGTGTTACCCCCTATATACTCACAGGACCTAGCTAGTAACCGTAGTTAGGGATCCATATATATATATATATAGTTCAGGGCAGTGATAGGTTAGGCTTCCGAAGGCCAACTAGCTAGTTAGAGGCCCGGTGGCACTAGTAGTTTAGCTGGCAGGTTAAGGACTCAGTGTTAGGGTAGTCAGGCCTGCATCTACTGCCGTCACCGTCGCCCTGTTTGCTGCCTGTGAAGAATCTCACCATCATCATCATCATCTCCTGATCGGCTGTCTGTCATCTCCTGGAAGAATCCGAGGATCCACAGTCATCCACAGGGGCCCCTGCATCTCTTCTGTTGCCTGGAGGTATTGTGCACTGGACTCTTGCTATATATCTATATATATACCCGGGTATATAACCTAAGACGGTTGAGGACTTGCTGGTTGTTGTAGTATTGCTGTGTTCTGAGTATATTTTATGTATGTATTATTACCCTGTTGATTCTTATAAAGCTACTGTTATAACCTTATGTGGTATCTGTATGTATTCTTCAGACTGTGAGATTAGTACAGTGATCCTTGTTAAGGCTACTAACTGTATTTCATGGGTAA